>VWZZ01006508.1:225260-260943 GCA_013399095.1 Psophia crepitans | reverse complement strand
CCCGAAACCCTTGCTGCTCTCCACAAGTCCCATCTGTTGCAAGACTTTGCTGCTCTTCATCCCATTGCTCTGCAAGGTTGGGGAGGGGGGGCACATTTCCAACAAGCTCATCAGATGAAGGTGTTTTCATATCAGGGAGCAAATTGTCCTGGGGGAGCTCAGGCTGCCTGCGCTGGTCAGAGCACACGGGTTATGCCCACACGTGAAATCCGTGCAAATCTCCTCTGCTGGGACACATGGCCTTGGCTCCCTGTGGCTTAATCCAGAGGAAAACAGTCGTGCAGAGCTTAAGGTGCTTTAAATGCTGTGTGTCAAGCATGTGGCGTTGGAGGGCTGCCCTGCCCCAGGAAGCTGCGTGGAGGCAGGGACAAAACGCGTGCCCCAAGAAGGTCCGTGCCCACCTCTGGCTCCTGAGAGAGAGCACTGCAGCTCCACAGCTGGCTACCCTCCAGCTGTGCTGCCTCGCTGGAGTTTTTAAATCATATTGCTTTCCCTCTGGGCACTGGTGTCTGTGCCCCCGGCAGCCTGCAGAGCGCAGGGGGATGCTGACTCTTCAGAAACCCTGGCTGAAGTCTGCGAAGGGGAGCGTGAGGAGGGATGACAGACCTGCAGACGTCTGGGAGATGCCAGATTAGTCTGCGGTCAGACGGACTAAACCAACACCACTAGCAAGATAAACATCTTGCTGGCCCTGCCCAGCCACCTTTTGCCTTACGGAGGCTTCCCCGCCTCTCCCGTCTCCCCCCCACCAGTGCTTCCCCGCAGAGCCACCACCGGCGGCACATAAATAGCGGGCCAGGGCGGGCTGCGGAGCGAAGACCGGAGACGTCGCTCAGGGTCCCACATCGCACCCCAGTGCCCGTCCCGCCTGGCCCGGCCACCCTGCAGGTAACCAGCGCCGTGCAGCACCTCCCAGCACAGCTGCGCCCAGGACCCACTGGGACCTGATGCAGGGTGGGGGGGAACACCTCGGCCAGCACGCAGCCTGGTTTCCCAAAACTAAGGGGGAAGATGAACATTGTCACCAGGAATGGTGTCCTGCCTTGAGCGGGAGGCCGTTCCTGCTGCAGCTGCCCAGTGACGAAACTGGATGTTGCGTTTTTTCTGGAGATGGGCTCTGTTGAAGAAGCCCAATTTCATTACTGGGTGGGGTCAGAGGTTTCGGCAGTAAATGGGACCGCCGGGTGTGCAAAATCTTGGACTTAATGGTGTCAGGTGGCGGTGCCCTGCTCTGTCTGTGTGTGAAGCCCAGAGGAACGGGGTGTCTGAAGCTGGGGGCAGCCGGGAGGGAGCTCTCGGCGTGGGGCTGCGGAAGGGAGATCCTCGCCGAGCGGCAGCCTTTGCACAGGGAGCGGGTCGGGGCTCCGCACTGCTTGGCGCAGCGACCTGTCCACTGGGAGCGATGATAATGTAACCGGGAGATTAAAATGCGTGCATGAAATGAAGGGACAGGACAGTAACCTACAGCAGGGATAACGTAGGCTTACAGGTAATTTTGACAAGTGAGAGTTTGCTTTAAAACCAGGAAGGCTTTAAAGATAATTCCTTGGAGTGGTCTTTCTTTCTTTCAAATTGAAGATGGACAGAGTTCATGCTTTCAAGTTTTTTTTCCAAACAGTTACGCAATCTGGAAACTGGTTCGTTTAAGAGTTAATTGCAAGTAGTTGCATGCCTGCCAAAGCAGGAAATGGGAGCTATCGAAAGCACGGCATGAAGGTAATGATGTAATTGTAATGAAAGGTGGCACTGGGGCAACCGGAGAAGAGACCCGGCCTGGAAGGACCCAGTGCAGGCGGAAAGAAAGTGTATTTAATACAGCAGGACATGAGGTCGCTCAGGCAGGGGGGAGGGATCTAAGAGACTGCACTTAAGGAAAGGTAGTGTCTTGAAAAGCTGGCAGTCCAAAAAACCAGAATCTTCAGCCGTAAAATACAGAAGGGGGACAGCATGAGCTCCAGGCACTGCTGTGCCTCCTCGGAGGCGCAGGTCAGGAGGAGGGGGCAGGCCCGGCAAGGGCATCGGCTCTCCGGTTGCAAACGGACTGGCTGAAAAACTGGCAGAGTCGCACGGGAGTGCCTGACATCTGACCCGCCTTCCTGACCAAGGGAAGGCTGCAGGAGTTGACACAGGGACTGGGTGACCGCCTTGGCTCCCCGCGAGGGAGTGAGGCAGCCGGAGCAGGCAGGCAGCGAGCTGCCAGCGCAGCGTGGCGCAGCGTGAGGGAGCTGGCACCCGGACCCAGCCCGGCAGAAGCAGGGTCCCAGTCACAGCAGCGGCTGCAGGCAGCGCTGCCTTGAGCTCTTTGTGTGTTCGAGCCTGAAGGTCTCCCAGGCACAATTAGCCACTGAAACGTAAATTATTAGTGCAAATATGGGGCTAAGCAAGTGCCATGCTCTGGCCAGGGCAGCTGTGCCAGAGCTCGGTGCATGCCCTAACACGGCACTTTGCTAACGCGCACTGCAGTGGTCTGAACATCTGCTGGGCGGAGGACACCTCGGTGGAGCCAGGGCACGAGACTTTGTATTTTAAGGTGAACCACCCCAGCTCCAGACAGCTGCCGATGACCAAAATTGTGGTGAATGGGCATGTCGGGGAGAGGCAGCTGCGTCCTGCTGGCTTTAAACCTCGGGGGGGTGAGGGGGGTGTCGGACCTCAGGGGCTTGCTGCGCCTGCACCCGGCATGATGCCGGCACCCATCTCCCTCTTTCTCTCCCCAGGAGCATGGCTCTCGTTGCCGCCCTTCGCCTCTCACTCGCCTGCCTCCTGCTCTGTGGCGCTGCCCCGAAGCCCACGTGCGACCCCAGCGCCTGCACCCCATGCCCTGAGAGGGACGTGGAGGGGCCGACCACCACTGCTGCTGGGGGCTGCTGCCCCCCCTGCCTCCCACCCTGCGCCTGCCCCCCCTACCTGGAAAGCGACTGCGAGATGCAGGGCTTCGCCAGTGGCCTCGTCCCCGTCGGCCGCTCCTTCTACATCGACTTTGCCCGCAAGCTGTGCACCTGCCACCCCGGTGGGGACATCGCCTGCGCCCCGCTGTGCCCCCGCCTGCCCCCCACCTGCCAGGCCATCGGCAGCCCCGTGGCTGACGGCTGCCCTCGCTGCGTCTGCTACGACGAGGAGGAGATGGCAGTGCCCGCCGGCACTGTCACCACCCGGGGTGCCCAGATTTGCACCTGCCCCCCCCAGGGAGGGCAGCTGCAGTGCAGCGGCGGGGAGAGCAAGGAGTGAGCCTCTCCTCTCTGCCGGCCGAGGGCAGGAGGACAGGGGAGCCTCTCCACCAGCAGAAGGCTTTCTGCACCTTGGGACATCCTTGCTGAAAAGTATTAGATGCTTCAGACTGTCCTAGAGGACTTGGCGATGAATATGGCCGTGCCACAGAGCGCTAGAGAGGTGCCGCGTTGCATGTCATTTATAAACCAGGGCAAAGCGTCTGTAACGGGTGAGCTTGCTGTGTTGTAAGGTTTGTTCCATGGCGGTGGGCTATGAGAGCTTAGGCTGCTGCTAGCATGTAACTGAAGCAAATGCAGTTACTTATTTATTTGTCAGATGATTGTGCTTTTGTGTATGTTTATGTAGTGTGTAGATAGCACAGCCTTAAGTCAACTCGCTGGATAAACTTCCTCCCAGGATCCAGGTTTTCTCTTCCTGTAATCCTATCAAATACAAAGTGGTGGGACCAGGACCAGAAGACTGGCTGGCGTCCCCCTATCCAGGCTTTTTCTGGAGTTGTGAGGAGTAGGTGGGTTAGCACATGGCTGTGGTTTTAGGAAGAGGCAAACACCTCTCATGCCTCCATCCTCCGGAGCAAAGCCGTAAAGGATGTTGGCAGTCACAGGAATAACCCACATTGCACGTCAGGGACTCTGTCGGCCTCACTCTTCCTCTCCCCTTATCACTGCTGGAGACATGACATATGGCACAACTGCATCTTCTGAATGCTTTGACACATACAAATATATGCACACATATGTATCTATATATGTACGGGGAGACTGTAATAAAAACCAGCTTCATCAGGCAGAGAAGTTAACAAGTGTTAATTGTGTTCTTTCAAAGCATTGAATAAAAACAATTTTACCAATAAACTTTTGCAACTTTACTGATAAGCATTCAGACCCCTTCCTCATGCGTTAGCTGCTGGTACTTGGGCCAGGCAAGCCTCTCTCCAGCCACCTTGGTCCCAGGTATACCTGGACACATCAAACATGCCCCCTGGCTTCTTCTCATATTCCTCTCTAGTGCTCTGACGCTGGTTGACTGCAAAAAAAACAGTGAGTGGATGAAATTTAAGAGAAGGGTTAGAGAGAAGTTGGAGGAAACAGGCAAATTCACTTTTCAAGATGAAATGAGGGGTCTCCATCGACTGGGGCTGTCAGAGGTTGACCCTGCCCTGGGCGCTGAAGAGCCTCAGCCAGAGACATGAGAGCTCAGCACATCTGAAAAACCGCTGCACCTCAAAGCTGGGCCTGGGGAATGAGGACATTTGTGTGGGTGCACCATCCCCCTCCGCACTGCCACCCCACTGATGGCCCTCGGCTGGTAGCTGCAGGCTGGGAGTGGGCTGGGACCCCCAGCACAGACTTTTCCCAAGGTTAGCGGGCTCTCAGGGTTTCACAGAGCCACGCTGGCTCGGGGCCTTGCACCAGAAAGTTTGAGACCACATGAAGGGGACATTTGGGGATGTGTTCGGTGTGGAGCTGGGGCAGTCAGGATACCTCCTTGCCCTGGGCCTGCACCGGCTGCTGTGGGGATGGGGAAGCAAGGGAGCAGGAGAGGAGAAGGATGCCTTTAACAGGGAAAATGTCCACCCCCCACAGGGGACCTGCTCCGTGCGTGGCAGGCTCCCTGTCCCATCCCTGATGGCGGGACGATGTTTGCAGCCTCCAGCTGCTCTGCAGAGCCGAAGCTCTTGGCAGTTTTGCCTCCTCCCCGTGTGATTTGCAGAAAACCGCAGAGACCCCGAGGGCTGGCCTGGGTAAGGAAGGCGCTCCCTGCAAACCCAGGCGCGAGGTGGCCTCACAAAAGCCACCACGCACTCTGGCTCGACGTGGGAAACCACAGGAGGCACCGACTCGAGTCATCTTCGGGCAGTCAGCAATTTCTGCAGCGCTTGCTTTGCAGTTCGCAGTTGAGAAACTCATCACTTGCGACAGCTAACGAGGTTAGGAAACAACACCTCTTACTGTCCCCTGGTTTCCTGAGGTAGGCGTTATTAGAGAAGGTAGCCGGTGCCTCCGGATGTAAGCTAACGTTGAGCCTGCGACAGTGACCACCCAGCTCTTCCACCACGGATTTTACTGCAGCTGAGCCATGGGGAGGGAGGCAGAAATCTGCCCCCTGAGCAGTGAGGGTGCCCGCGCCTCTGCATGCTCCGTGCTCCCAGTCCAGCCGGCTGCAAGTGCCCCCCAGGTCCAGCACAAGCCGGACCCTTGTTCCCAGAGGTATTTCTGTCATGGGGAAGGCGGTTTTATCTGGCATCCCGTCCCCCTCCACTCCTCTCCATTTGGTTGAAAAAAATATCTCCGTTTTTTATAAGGTTAAAGCCTGCTGTCACCTTAGGGACCAGACACCAGACATCCTGTGCTGCTGTTGAAGCCAGCAGCGCAAGAAATTCCTCCCATTGCAGGTTTGAATTACACGCGCTCCAGGTATTTCCAAATAGCTGAATGAATTCACATCCTGCATAGGCTTGCAAGGTGTGCCTGTTTCAGTCCACGGGGTTACTTCTCATGCGTGTTTGCCAGGCACTTAAGGAAATCAGGATGGGTTTGCAAGCACGGTGATGGGTTTTGCAAGCGTAGTGCTTGTTCAGAGGGAGTCACAAGCCATGTGAGCAGACTCCTTGTCGCCTGGGAAGGGAGGGGTGGTCTGCTGGAGCTGTTTATCGTTTGTCAAAAGTCTGTCACACCGTGTGTGACTGATAACCTCTGAGCAGGAGAGAATGACCAACAGCCAGCAATCCCTGAATAATGTGTGAACACTCTTTACCCAGGGTCAGCACAGGAACAAGGAGGAGTTACTCTTCAAACATCTCTGCAAGAAGTCCCTGTGGGCTCCTTTGCAAGCCACCCATTGGAAGTGGTGAACACCACCTTTTCTCTGCCACCATCTCTGATCTGAGGATAGCTGGCATCTCCAGCCTCTGCCCGGAAGGGTGACAGCATCTCTGCCTACACGTGGCACTGAAACGAGCAGCCGCGTGATGTTACTTTTTTCCGTGAACAGCTGCACCAGCACAGGGAGAAAAGAAAAAAAAACCAAACCTGTTCAAAGACAGCTCAGTTGTCAGAATTTATTCATTTAAGTTCAACGTCCTGGGTTTTAGCATGCTTTATTTGAATGGGACTTGTCCTGGATTCTCCCATATCAATTACCCATGTGCTTGTCTACATTTTGGACTCAGTATTGCTAGTATGGTTATTTATATTTTTCCAGCTCAGATTTTCCCTGTGGTCTGGACGTCGGCATAGTTTTGTGGCTACCCATTTGCTTGGGCACGGTAATTTTGCATCACAGCTAGGCACGTGTTTGCAGGTGAGGAGCTGTACGTGTTTCTAAAGTGCAGTGTACAAACTCTTGTGCATCCCTAAACTAGCCCTGAAAAATTGAGTCCAAAGCTAAAATCTGCAACTCCTAAAACTAATTCATTTTACACATAGTGCAATCAAGTCTAGGGGGCTGTTTGTGTTCTTCCGTGTCCCATTAACTTTGTAGAGATCATTACTGCTGCCTAGTTATTTATGGCGCTGACAGGGCCTTTCTCATTGTATTAATGATTTAATCATTGATTTAGAGAGAACTATGGTTTGGGCATCAGTCCTTTTAACATGCCTTCTCGGGTCCTGCCTCACGCAGCTGTAAAACATTAGGTAGGGTAAAAATATTCACGAGTGAGAGCCCATTAGGAAGTGAGGTGTCTTTCTGGCACAACTATACCCAACGCCAAGAAGTTAAAGCACTTTCCCAAGTCCTTCTTCCTTTCCTGACGCCCTGCCAGAAGATGGGAATCCCCTCTGGGTGGTTCACCAAAAAGCTTTAGCAGCCTTGCTGCTCTGCTCCCCCACATCTGCAAAGCCCAGGCACAGGGCGGTGGCCGCCTGTCATTCCGTCTAGGTGTTACACTCTTAAATTGTCAGGAATCCTGATCCTGTGGCAGGTGCTGCACTCGAGATTTCTATCAGGATGAGAACAGCGTGACAGAGTTTTGAGGATCCCCTAATTTAACCACACCGTACCCACTCAGTGTTGGCAATGGACTGACTACATCCCCCTAGAAACACTTCTTTAGAATTTGGGGGCAGGGAGAGAGGTAACATTTGGTGCTACCCTTTGAATGTGTTCCTTGTAGGAAAATTTAAGCGTATACGGCGGCCGCGACATGCCTGCTGGCGTGCTGCCGCAAGGTGCTAACCAGCAAACGGCACGAGGATGAGAACTCAACTCGCACAAGCAGGCGTGATTGGGCCAACATCAAAAGAAAAATATTACGGAATAAAAGTTGACCTACAGCAGGACATTGAGCTGATGCAGGTCTTTTAAATGCGACCCCTTCCCATGCACCCTCAGTTCAAGATCACAGTGAAAAATCATGGAAGTATTTCAGAAGAAACCGCGCACAATATTGCGAAGTACTAAGAGAAGTCCTGACGGTTAGATGTTGTGTGTGTTACAAGCAGCAGCCTTTCCTTCTTCCGCGTGGGCCCAACACTGAAAAATGTAGATTTGGCATTTAAACCAGCTGTCCTCTGGGAAGAGCAGAGGAGCCCAGACTCGGGTCGGCTTAGTCAAAACTACCGAAGAGCAGGCAAGGGGCTGGGCGAGAGGGACCGGCTGGTCGGGCCTTTCAGGGCAAACTCAGCACGCGCGCCCTTGATGCAGTACGGAATTTGCTTCTGAAATTTGAAACAGAAATGGATTTTTCTGACCATTTATTAAGTGTAATTTCTTTAAATTAAGGATTCGTGTGATTTAACAGGGAAGGGGTTTGCATGTTTTGCTCAGACGTGTGTATTTCACGACGTAGAGTATGAAAACATGCGTTCCTACGCCTAAGGCCTTTTACTGGAGCAAACACACTATAAAAAAAGCACATACGTGACAAAAATGACACACGTTCATTTGGGAGAAGAACATACAAATTGTTTTAGGCCAGAAGGGATTTAGCTTTAGGGCTGTGCAGCTACGTGAAGGGCAGCCGATGTGTACAGTCATCATTCCAACGCGGCAGCCACAGCAGCGTCCGCGACTCAGCTCTGTAAAGCTGCTGGGCTTTGAACCTCGGAGTGATTTGCAGAGTCACTATTCAAAGCTACTCACAACTCAAGCACTCAGGAGACACAGAGGAAGCCTGGGCTATGTCATCAAGGATTAATCGTTGCCGGCTTCCAAAGAAAGGAAGGGGGTAGAAAAAACCCAACAGGAATACAAAACTGGGCATTCAAAAGCAGCACGGAGGACCTCAGAGGAACATTATTAGTGCCACTGCATCTTCCAGCGAGCCAGGAGTACTGCTTCCCTGGCACCTGAAAAGCTGAAAAGGCAGCGCAGGTATTACCTAACCAATGCCAGCTGCATTCCTCAAAACCTCTGAGTTTTGCAATTCTGAGTTTCATTTGATGATGCTTTTTAATATTTGCAAGAGCTTTCAGGTCTCAGTCCAGCTACAGTACCAAGTTAAGAAAGTAATGAGAATCAGCTGTGCAAGGCAGTCCTTTTGTGTGTATATATACATATATAAAAAAAAAAAATTAAAAAAATCACCCCTTGTTGCAAGATACAGTGAGATACCAGAATGGAAATATCCTCTCCCTCCTTCCGGGCCTTCATTTGGATCTCACCCGCGGAACCACATATACGCCGAAGTACCTCAGAAAAATCAGTACCTGTGCAGGAATCGATTTTGCTCACGTAATCCCACACCTAACTACGTCCCCTTGCCTTTTCGGTGTGCCAGCCTCTGCTGAAAGCAAGCTGTCTCAGTCTTAAAGACCAAGCAAGGTTACGAAGTGAGCTGCGCAGAAGCGCGTAGGAAACCCAGCGCAATGAACGTTAGGACCTGAAGGAGAGTCTCTGCGGTTTGTAGCTCATAGTGACAGGCCGCGGGGGGGGGGCACGGCAAAAATGACACCTACGTCCATCACTAGTATGATCCATGTATTTAAAAATCTAAGTTTAAAGGTGCTTGGATCTCAAAAAAAAAAAAGTCTCTGAATTAAATTTTATTACCACAGTCACACTTAGTATATGCATCAGTTTATATTTAGGATTCAGTGATCAACTGAGCAAGAAGTGTGCTGGGAATAATGGTCAGGAGCAGGTCCAAGGGCCTCACCTTCTGACTCGTGCCAGTAGTGACACAGAAGTCCAAAGCCCCACAGAGAAGATAAATACCCGCAGCAGATGTTCCCCAATTACTTCATAAGCTCTAGATCCCATCTTAGTTGCATGAGGAAGACAACCCAACCCTGACCGACGAAGGTCACGCTGCTTTCAGATTTTAGCGGGGTGCCCAAAGGGCGGTTTGTCACGTCGTTTTTTCAGTACACTGCGGGCTTAATCCTGCAGCCCTTGTGCACTCTGAACTCGCAAGAATTTCAATATGGATTTTGAATAAATAATGCAGTACCTAGCATGTGTCCCAGCCTTATCTGCTCCTGTTTGCAGAATGCTCCTTTCACACTGCGTGTGGAGTTTATTTTCCCTCCTTTCAGCATTGAGGACGTTGCTCTGGTTTTCAACCAAGAGGGGTCATTAGAAACAGCGAAGTTGCACGCTAGAGGATGACTACGCTTCTCATCCCTGTGACACCTTCTCGGAGAAATCATCTTCCAGAGGAATCCGAAACCAACAGACTAGGAATAATAAACTAGCCATAATCTGGGTGAAATCATCTGCTTTACAGGTTTTTGGTCGGTTGGTTGGTTTTTTATTCTCTTCAGATTAAGGAAAAAAATGTTCCCTGGCAGCAGTGGAGTTAAAATTACTTCCAACGAGATCACCGGGAGTTTTTCTCAGGCACTCTTTTAATGTCAGACAAAGAAATGATCAAATACTCCTGTGTCTAGAACACATACTACTTAGTTAATCACAGATTAACTCTTTAAAAACAAAATACGATTCAAAATCCTTGGGGACATGTTCTGGAGTAAGTAAAAAGTGGTACAGATTTGGCCGTACCAGCGCTAGCCAGCAGAGTCACACACAGGACCCCTCCAGGCTCAGCACGGGGCTCAGGGCTGCGCCCTCGGGGATCACGCTTGCACCGTCACCGTGCCAGACGCTGGGGAAGCAACGGTACGGACAGACGCTGCTCCAGTGCCAAGCAGAAGTACATCTTCTCTGCATCTTTGCTGCGGAAGCCTCGTGCACGCTGGATGAAATGAGGTTTGAGCTTCTTGCTAGAGAGGAACGGCTATCTTGTAACAAAAAGGCTCCTCATCTCCTGAGGATTTCTGATCTGGCAGAACATGGCAATTTTACAAATGCATCACAGTCTGTCTGGGCAAACAAGCTGCGTGGGACTTCTGCAGGGGAGCTCTTTTCCATATATGTTTGGAACCATTACTGAAAGTTTGATGTCCATGCTACTTTAATTAACAATTTTGAAACAACAACCCCCCCCCCCCCCAATGTCACACACATTATGGACTATTCACCCGCTAATTCTTTCTTTCATAGATGCTCCTGCATTACAAAAGGGTAATAAAAATCCCCATACTGGTAAGAACTAGTAAACATTTTTCTTCATTTGCATAAACAAGAAACCCCAAACAAATAAAAAGTCCCAGGACTGACTCTGGCCAAGAACTGGTTAACTAGTTTGAAACTATGCTCAAGATTTCTTGCAAACATATTTGTCTTTCAGCCAAACAATACTGTTAATGTTAAAGTAATGCAAATGTCTTGCTTTAAAAATGTGCTTTTTCCGTTCACAGGGAACAGTAGTGTAAAACCAAATCATCCATGAAGCATATTCTGATTCTTAATTTTATCCCTTGAGAGATCAGTCGCTTCAAAATCCCTTAACAACCAAGGGAAAAAAAGTTACAAGGTTCACATTTTAAAGATTGTCCATTGTACAGACCAAACATTGCCCACCCACGGAAAGATTTATGGGTGACTTCCTTCACGACCTGAAAACACTGAGCTCTATCGAACACCAAGTCAGTATCTTTAGAGTAGTCTACAAGGTTGGTAAGGCATTTCACCGCTGTCTCTCGCACCTTGCTTTTCTCTGGCAAAACCAGCCGTGTTCACTGAGCAGCTCCTGAAGAACTCACAGAAAAAACCCAGATTTGCTATTTCCAGGTGACAAGAATGAACAACACGATTTGGGCAATCGCTTAAAAGCACGTTAGTGCCAATTTCACTACTCTTAACGCTGGATGATCAAGTCCCTTCAGGACTTAAAAATGAAACAACCCCAAAACTTATCTGAAGGAGCTTAGCAAGCCAAGGGCAGGGGGCAGGCGGGAAGGAATCCAGACTGAGTTTGAGTGTGGCAAAACCCGCCTGCTTTACTATTCCGCTGCACTGAACAGTGAAGAGCAAAGTGTATTCAGCACAAGGCTGATGATTTGATCGTTTGCACACTGCAATCGAGCCTGCATTTTCATGGATATGCTCTGGGTTTAGGAGGTGGTGAGAGTTGGAATATATTATTAGGAAACCAAAACATTTCACTTAATTGTTTAACATGCAAGATTTCCATGAGGGAATGAAGGTTAGTTACATTTCCAACAGGATTTCAAAACTACATTTCGCCTATTCGACTCTAAAAACTAAGCTGAATATAAGGCTGAAAGGTTTAAAAGACTAATCAAAGTAACAGAAGTCAGAAAGACAATAGCAATACAGCACCTGAAAATGGGTAATTCACATATTTTTGACATTTATGTCTTGCATAGACAAATGCTCATTCAGTTTTTTTCTCCCAAGATGACTCACCTTCAGAAAAGAAATCTTAAACAATTAAATGCACGTGTTCCAACTTTTCAAAATACCAGGGTGCTTTGGGGTTTTGTTTGGTTGGTTGAGGTGCTACAAGTCTAATGGTTTTGTGAAAGTGTCATCCCTTAAAAAGACTTTCCTTCATCCTTTGGGCTGTCAAGTTCATAAAGTCAGGAAGCTGAACTGCCTTCTAATTCTTTTTCCATGTGATTAGAGAAACAAATAGATCCATTAGTCATGCATTATGTCTTTGTGGCTCTACTCCACTGGAATACCCACAAACCCAAAGCTACTTTTAAAGCACAGGAACCGGGAATTCTAATTCCTCACTGTAGGTCTGCCTTCTGGCCATATTTTGAACAGGATGTGGTCTTGGTGACCAAGACGAATTTCT
This sequence comes from Psophia crepitans, assembly GCA_013399095.1. Taxonomy (NCBI): domain Eukaryota; kingdom Metazoa; phylum Chordata; class Aves; order Gruiformes; family Psophiidae; genus Psophia; species Psophia crepitans. The sequence goes on along the minus strand of VWZZ01006508.1, from coordinate 248,600 downwards.
GCCCTTCTAAGCCCTTCATCCATCTTCTAGTTTCCACTGGAAGAAAACCCAGGTATGCAGGCAAAGAGGAAGTTGGTGGGCTCTCCAAAAGGTTCCCAGACCAAGGAACCAATTCTCTGGCAGGTAAATGCAGCCTGACATGCAGCCTCATGGAGTTTCCCTGAGGTCAGCAGGACTCCACTTTGACCCAATATCCAGATCTAGGAAACTCTCTGCAGAGCCAGAGCCATGCCTGTCAATTCGCAATGTTTTCCAACACGACTGTTTCTTTGGAACAGTCATTTAAAAATATATCCTGATCAATCTGGAATTTATTTACTAAAATGCAATGTTTCTAAAGTTAAAGAACAACAGGAAATTGCCTTGCCTATTACAGAAATTTTGGGAAAACTGGACTGAGAACCATGTTTCGGATTCATGATCTAGGTATGTTGAAAAAATCTAAAAGTTTCAATAATCATAATTGCAGAAGAATTAAATTGATTTTAAAAACAAATTAATTCTATTACATACGAATATGACTTTAAGGAGGGAGGGAATTATACATGAGTTTAAAGTTAAGTCCCCTATAAAGACTTTTTAACTAATGTAAACATGTACCTTTCCTAAATAGTGAGGCTTTGCTTAAACCAGCAATCTTTCTTACAGAGCAAACAAGGAAAGACATTACTATTCTTTAAATTGTGAAAAGAACAAGCACTTCTGTGCAGTTCCTATGTGCTACAGAATTCTCACTGTATTAAAGGAAAAGCTCTGAGTTCCATGTTAAGCAATACCTTTGATTACAGTGGTAAAGCCTTCTCAGTTTTAGGGATTCACAGCCCTAAGTTTTTATGTTTCTAATTAGACAGTAAAACTACTCCATACTCCCCTTTCCACAGTAAATTCTGTCAACTTCACTTTCTAGGTATTGATAAATTAGCTGATGACAAGGTAACAAATGTTTTGGAAGAATAAAATTTGTGCTGCACGTAAGGTGGGAGGAATAAATAGGCTCACCAGATGATATTTTCTTTCTGAAAAATAAACTTGCAGAAGTTTGCAAACCTTCATGCCGGGTTGTTTCCAACTGAGTTCCAAGTGGCACGTGAACTACATGTTCCTGAACCCTCTTCCAGCCAGCTGGAACACGGGTAGTTGAATAGCAACCGCAAACAAACCAACAAATACAGTCTGCTATGGAAACCATGGAAACTGTGGGGGTGATGAAGTACTTCTGGAGTTAAATCAAAAACAACTAAAAAGAAAAATACAGCATCTTTCTCTCGGTTCTAGTCATCTCAAGTACCCTTTGTAAAAGCAGTGGCTTGAATGTTTCCAAAGGAGTATGATTTGCAGATGGTATCTGTCTTTTTAAACATTTTGGGGTCAAACTGGATTTGACAATTGCCTTTGAGATAGTTACACTATGTCAAAGCCTTCCTCCTAATTAAATCTTTCATTATTCATTTACTATGCTCATTAACAAACATGGCACATTAGTGGCGAAGCAGAGAAGTTAGAAAAAACCGAATTCTTTAGCAAATACCACTCTAGCAGGAGCAGATCATTCCAGCATTTGAACTAAGCAGCAAGATCCTCAGCCAGGAATAAGCGAAAGCCATAGCAGAAACATTACGTGTGTTGAGTAAAACCCAAAGCCAATTTTTCAAAATAGCTGCTAGTCATTGAAAACTAGCATTCTCCACATATGTATAGCAATGCTACTGACATTTCTTCCTGAAGTTCTTCTTCATACCAACTTCTACTTGCCTTGGAAGACAATCTTTAAAGACCAGTTTCCAACCACGTAAGCATGTCGAAAAGTACACGTGTTAATCCTACTGAAATCAGTGGGACCTAAGAACATGCCTGAGTGTTTTGTGAAGCAGAAATGAAGTATTCAATTAAATACCTGCATCTGTCAAAGGGCTTTGTTCAAATACAGTGTCTACAGATTCTAAAAGCTAACATCTTCTTCCCTGTCATATTAGAAATGCAACGAGATTTGGTCTAAATCAGAAGGAAGTTCTGGCTTTGATCTAACCCAACATTGTGACAAATGGACAACGGGAAAAGAGGACATTGATCATACCATGAGACTCTCGGAGTCTGTTATTTGCAGCTAACAAGGGGAAATACAAAGTTCCAAAAGTAAGTGTTCATGGATAGACAGACACAGACTCCAAACTTTTGGGCAGGGAAAAAAAAAAAAAAAAAGAAATGAACTATTACCACAAAAAGAAGCATTCTCATGACTAGCTTAGTTTTTAAATGACACACAAGGATTTTCTACTCTAATAAAGCCTGCTGTGTTTCTAGTAGTAATCTTCAGATTTGAAGAAATTTTATATAAATCCATAAGTTAAATTTCTTTCTGTATTAGGGGAAAATATTTCAAATGCAATAAAATAGCAGAGTGATAGCAAAATTCATGACTGTATAGTAGGCAACTTTTCATTTTTCAGATTCAGTTGTACAAACTATAAACTGTTAAATTTCTCTAATAACTGGAAAAGTTGTGGGTATTTGAATTTACTTACCTGAATACTCATTTAGCAAATATCTTCAGATACAAGTCTAGATACAGAGTTAATGTAATTTGAATATTAGTTTACACATAGTATAAATCAATGTTTGACAATATCAAAATCCCATCAAACAGTGGGCCCTTCTTATGCATTATCAAATATAGTATATCACTGTGGGATAGCTGAGAATCGTAGAATGCTAGCGTAGGCTTGTTTATTAAATTTGGTCAGTTTTCAGACCTTCCAAATAGGAATACTAAACATTTATTTTTCCCCTCTGGAAATTCTTTTTTTTTTTTTCTTTTTTTTCCTCCTGCTTAATACAGTCGTCATCCCAATTCCTAATGAATTTATAAAAATATTTTTTATCCAATAACCCCGGCAAGGTAAAAATAGGAGTTTTTATAGCAAATGATAAACAGGCTCACGGACTATGAGAGAAACTAAACTTATTTAGATTGCCATACATTCGCTACTGGATCACACATCAACATTTTTTCTTTTTATGTGTGTTGCTGTCCACCTCAGACTAGCAGTTTTTAAGGTGCAGAAGCATCTTTCAAATATATGCATCTAACTTAATGATCAAGTTCCACACACTAGTGTCACATGCTTTAAATTTACATCACCTGCCCATCAAGAGCTGTGTTAAATAACAGCACTAACTGAAACTGCGTAATTCTTCAGAAATTGCAGCACTTCCAATTCATAGAACAAAGGGGTGCTTATGTGGTTCTTTATATTACTAGATATAATTTTCTGAAATAAGGAAAAGAAATGGAAAAAAGCACATTTGAAAGAAGTTGCTGCACCTGCAAAAACACTCTTTAAGCTTACTATGAAATACAAAAAAGTGCACCCTTCTATATCTACATATAAAACATATTAGAAATAAAACTTGTGTAAAATGTTTGCTGTGCAAACTATAAAAACAGTCAGTCAGTCAGTCCATTCTTTTTCCTAAACATTTTGTCACACTCTCTTGCTTCCTACTGCAGAGAATCGCTGTTATCCAAGACCAGCCCACTGATATTCGTTGTTGAGAGATCTCCTCCATCATCTTCACCGCTGTCTACAGACTCATCCTCACTTTGCCCTGCCATCATAACTTGCTGAACAGCCAAAGTAGCACCATCGGATGACAAAGACTGGAGACTGTCTACATTCATGTTGACTGGAGCTGTAATTGTTACAACAGCACCTGGAGAAGCACAATCATAGTACTTTAGCATCCTTCTTGGTTTCTAATTTGAAATAATACATATTTATATATAATAAAGTCTGTTTCTAATCAACAGGAAGAAAACCTAAGGTACTAAATTAAAAGAAAAGCTGTATAGGTTGTCAAACACTTAAATACCAGGAAATGCCAGAATGAAGTTAGCCAGGAATCCTAAACTTTGCTGTGTGATGGAGACCCATTACAGCAATTCTCCCACCAAGTCATCACAAGACCGTTTCTGCAAAATATTCCAGCTTAATTCACTGCAGAAAAATGGGAGTGCTCAGAGATTCAAGGTGACTTTAAATGGATAAAGCATCCAGCAAAGGCTGAGGGAGAAGTTGCCAAAAACTGGAAAGGAATAAAGCAGCAGGTGGCAGAACAGAAAAAATGGTCCTGAGATTAAAGCAGTTATTTATCTTTCTTAAATTGAGTCTTTTTGTTCTTAAATTGAGTCTTTTTGTTTGATTTGATGCTAAATCAGTCAAAGTCTTTGGAAGGTCTACTACATTTCTCTGCTTCTCAATGTTCAACTCGAAACATGAGGCATATATAGAACTGCAGACGCTCAGACCCTCTAGCAATAGCAAAAGGAATGTGAACAGGATGGGAAACTGAAATTGCAATCCAATTCTGCTAATCAAACAGAATGCTACTGACATGCATACACATACTGAGAGCGCTTAGTTGCATATCTGACGTTTGTTCCGTTGTTTTATAACTTTTGAAACAAGAGCAACAGTCTTTCAACATAAATTCTAATAAAATACACCCCCAAAACACAGAGAATTTTTAAAGAGGGAAATATTGACACATTTCTGCTGTTTTTCCAGATTAAAACCACATTCAGACTGAAATATCAAGAGGTTCCCTTCCCCTCAAAGGTATCAAAACCTTCATTTCCCTGTTAACAAAGGAATTAACTTTTGTATCTGTGGTTTAGCCAGTTCTCTTACCATCTGACATCGTGAGCTCGTTAGATTGCTGCTGAGCAACTCCTGAGGCAATGGAGTCAGGCCAGAACCTCTGAACCGGTCGGTTCTGAGCTGTTTTCTTCTTTGTTTTTGGAGTTTCAGAACAACTGGAATCCAGCATTGGCTGAAGAATTCGTCTTCTAGCATTGATAAACCTAAACACAATCAAAGGCAAGAAGTACTTATGACCAGTCAGCTGTAAATTCTCTTTCTCCCAGATTCACAACGTATGCAGGGAGGGGGCATGAAATTAAGACTATAAAAAACTTCTCTCTACCAGCTCGGTTTGACATTCTTTTTAACATGTAAAACTGCTGCTAGAACACTGGCATCCTTTGATTTTGGCAAACTAGCTAAGAAAGTACTTCTATCCTTTTGCTGCTAGCTGCATTTTTTCTCATCTCAGAGGCGGAAACTCTCCAGACAGCATGACAGATGTACATTGTGAGATCTTATTAAAAACTAACCACCAGAAAACTTGCTGAAAACACAGCTCGGAAAGCTGATACTCCCTCTCATTAGGGTTCACCTGAAATCTAGCCCCTGCCTAACCTAGTTTGTTTGGTCTGGTTTCATTTACTTCCTTAAGCTCCCACATTATTTATTTTATAGGCTCCCAGGCTTTTCAAGGTCTGGTTCCTGATGCAGGAGACAACAGCAAACACATTTTTCCAACCTTTCCCAATTCCTTTTTTATTCCCTGGTTTTCACTTGTTTACTTTAGCATGCTAATTGCTGCCCTTCCCCTTTCTGCTAATGAACAAGAAAATACTTAAACCATGTCTCACTTAGCTACCAGCAGTTAACTGAAATCAATTTTAACGTAGCTACCTGTGGCAAGGAGCTGTGACTGGGGATAGCATCCCTTGCTAAATCTGACAAAACACATCCAGGACCCATCTTTACTTGCAATGGAAGGAAGTAGGGTGCAGCTGGCAGGTCTACATGGTGTAACGCAATGCTTTGCAGAGGCACTAGTCGGATCCCAGTAACAAAGAGCTCCGTTACTGCTGTATCAGGCAGGCAAAGTTACACTGTTCCCCTTTTAGAACCAGTATACTGCCACTATCTTGAGTATTTCCCCACTGCACCCCTCTGCAGCCATGCAGCCAGCGTTATCTTTGAAAGCTGAGGAAGATCCCTGTTGGACTGAGCTGCAATAATTTTAGGAACCAATATAACAAGCAGAATAGGATGCATGTCAGCACGCTCGCTCCTCTCTTCTGCAGGGATAGGTGTATTATCTTAAACCTCTGGTGAAGATAAGACATGCCAAAACATGTTGAACCATGAACTAAAGTAGTTTAGGTACTGACACTCTCCATTTGGACAGCACTGCTCAGGGGACAGCATCCTTTGGTAGAAGAGCAGAATGGATATCTGTTGACAGTACCTTCTTAAACATCTGCAACCATGATTATGAGAGAACACTTTTCAGAGCTTCAGGTCACTAAACACCCTTAAACTTCAATTTCTTTACTTGCAGAAGAGACATGAGAGTACTTCCCTCTCTTTCAGCAATAGAACAGAATGTAATTCCTTAGTATTGCGAAGTTTTCTGGAGTCTTTATATAGCTTAAATAGCACAATTATGCTTTACTGTAAAAATAATATGCTTGCGTATCACTGTATAATTCTTGTATTTTTATACATTTCATAACATATGTAGAACAGTAAGTTCAACTCCAGAACTTAGAGTTATATTAAGTTATACTCTTAACTATTTCTCTATGTTGTAAGCATGTGGAGACAACAACAGACATTAAGTAAGAGTTTTTGCTCTTACCAGTTGTTAACCTGGAGTAGTGTCAGATTTGTTTGTGCTGCAATCTGTTTCTTCTCGTCCTCTGTTGGATATGGATGCTAAACAGGACAAAAAAGCAAACAAAAAAGGCGTAAGTTTGTTTCATCTCCACATCAAAAATAAGGACTCCTTTATTACAACTGATTAAAGCTGCTAGATTAAGACCATCTGACTCATTAAAAACAAACCTCACAACCTTTTATAGATAAAAATCATTTAAGAAAGAGTGCTTTACTACACAAAACTGACTTTATCCTTGAAAGTGTATAAGAAACCATTAAACTGCTGATGTGTAATTCAGAAGAAAAAGCTTCTCATGGCTGACAGTCTGTATTAATAAACAGGCAATCCCTGGGCAACACAGCATGTGATAAGAACTGATTAGTTATGCTGTCTACAGGCAATGTCACATGAGAGTACTGACAAGCATTTTCTAGTTAAAGCAAGCTACTCTGAACTAAACAGATGAAGAGAGTGTACGTAAGAAGCATACACGCAGTTTCCCTGTATCATTTGTCTGTTGTAAAATAGCTGTAAAAGACAAAACAACAATCAGCTAAACACTGTGATATAACTTGAGATCCATTTATCCTTTCAGGATAAGTATTTATGCAAAGGAAAGACATTCTATTGAAAGCACAAGTGGATAGTAGTAGCACACTTGGTACACGTTAGGATTGTTGGAAAGGAGATAGAGCTGGAAAATTTGAAATTCTCCTCTACAAAGAAAATACCACAAAATACAGATGGAACTATTTTTCCTTGTCCTTTCCTCTCCTCTTCCTTTCCTTTTCTTCAACACAATGAAAAAAGATCCCTATTGTTAAAAACAATGTTTATTGAGATAACGAGGTACAAATGTAACGTACTTATTAAAATAGTAATAGAATCAACTGACATTAGACTGTAGAACTACTCTGAATGACTTCAGGGAAAATTGAATGGAGACCAGACAAATGACAACAGAGTAAATTCACCTTCTTTATGAAGCAAAATCATATGAGACCACATAAAAGAGTTACATAAAAACCTGTGACTCCTGGTCATGTTCAGTCCTTACCCCTATGTGCTGAAAAAGCCAAGATCTCATCACATTTGTAGCGTGCTTGGGAAGAACTCCTCTTTTATTTTTCGATGAGCCATCATCTTGATGCAAGATGCCTAGATCTTGGTTTAATTGCAACTGAAGCTGCACATATAATTTTAGAAGAAAAAGGGCAGTTAACATAGTAATATCAGTATTCTGTACCAATGTATGAATAATTCATTTATAGAAGGAATGAAAAGAAATTAGGCTTGAGGCATGCTGATTATAAGAAGCTACTTTATTTGCTAGGGAAAACTTACAATAGCAGCTCTCTTACAATAGCATTCCAAAATGTCTTTATCCAGGGAAAGCGCTGTATCAGATTTCTGTAGTTTTTACGTTTCATGTAACTTCTGTTTTAAGAATTACAGCTGTGGATGTGGTCTTGGAACAATAGCCAAATGCTGATTTATTGTAATTTAGAATAAAATCCACCTATGTAGTACAGGCTATCAGTATCAGGTTAATGATCCCCCATACTAACAATCTACACTGCCCTAGGGATCTGACTGCCCTGTCACCCTATGTAGTCGTTTGCACATGTGAAGGGCAACTGAAAAGCACAAAGCTGAATATACTCACTGTGTACTCACAGAAATGGCTGTGGAAGCTGTAAGATAGTACTGATAGTACTGATTTAAGACTTAAAGGAAGGACTTAAAAGCAAAATTAATTGTTACTCTAAAGTTGCAAACGAAGGTGCTAATGGTCTGGCTAATTAAATGCATCTAAATTCTCAAGGAGCAAGATGAGACAGATGGCAGAACCTTTATTCCACTTTACAACACTCCTACTATTTTCCTAAAGGTTCATATTTCTTTTTCACTTCCTATGGATACATCAAATCATTTGCACATTAGTTACCTGAGCACTAGGGAATACGTTCTTAAATGCTTATGCAGAGATAAGAAGAAACAGCATATAAATTGCATACGAGATGGCATTTCAGACAATTGTAACTGAAATAACTCTAAATCCAGTTTTTCAGACATTGTGGAGCATTTTCATTAAGCCAGTCACTATGTCTATGTCCTGTATGAAACAAGTTTTAAACTACGTATAAGCTATCAAATTATGACAAATACATATTTGGAGCACGCTTTTATTTCCAAAGTAATGTTTTACATTCTAAATAAACTTCTTGTGTATGGAGACTTTATAATGAACTTTCAGCTCTTCCCCAGTATTTTTCTCTTACCTCCACCGCACTCTGAAACATTGAAAAAGAACTTGAAGAAGGATTTCCTATGGCTGACAAGGAATACAGGTCCAAACCTATGTATACGTGGGTTTGGAGATTCCTACAAACATCAAGAGTAGCCACAGATATATATAGATATAGGAGACCAAGTCCTCTTTTTGTTTATGGGCTGTAGGCATTGTTTTCCACTCAGTATTTTAACTGAGGTAAAAAAAGCATTTTTCTTCAAAACACTTCAGTCTCAGAGAGTAATTCTCTCCATTTCTTTCTGAAAAGTATCTGAGGACAGAACTGTATGCATTCTAGGGAAGAACATGGGCAAGTACATATATGCTACTGCCAATAAAAAGAAGATAAGAGTACTCTAAGCATACTTTTTCAGCTGGAAGGTCAGAAGAAGGAAGAAGAGAAGACAGTGAGTCAATGACTACCAACAGATTTTACGCTGTGGACATTGTAGCTCCTCATTGACATTTTAACTGTCTCCGGACTCCTGGAAGATTTGATTTACCACTTCCTGCTTCAAGAGAAAGCTAGCAAGGTTTTCCGTAACTAAAGATGGTCTAGTTTTCATGTTTCCTTTTCCTCAGTTGTTTCTCTGAGCTCTCCAGACAAAACTCTTAAAAGCCTCCCCCAAAAAAGTGCTGGTCCTTCTCTTTTAGGGTATGATATAATGAGCCCAATGTGAGGATCATCCTCCCATAGTCTCAGCTGAGTATTTTGAAGGTTGTACAGCAAAATGCTTCTCGGTATACATAAATTCTGAAATACATACAATTTCACAGTACTAGTGGTTGCCATCAGGATAAAAAGTCAAGTTTTTGACAACAGCAGTGTAGCACCATAATGCAATACAGTAATTCTATCCAGCTATAAACCTAGTTCAACAATTAGAATACATTTAATCTTTGAAAAAGTGTCTATTTAATTCAGAGGGGATTTTTCTTTGGTGGAGTTTTTTTGTTTGTTTGTTGGGTTTGGGGGAGGAGGGTTTTTTTGTTTGTTTTTTTAAATCCGTGTACCTATATTCTTCTGCCATCCATAAAAAAAGATATGTAACACGTAGGAACTATGATGACCTGTTATGGCAAGGGATATCTGTCTGGGACCTTATGCCATGTTATACAATTTGTAACTCCCATAACAGTGCTTGCATTAATTTTACATTAATTACCGTGTGTCTGCACACAGAACTCATTCTGATAGTGTGTAAAATTTAATTCTTAAAATGAAATTCTTAAAACAAATGAGATTTATTTGAACCCAGAATACTATTCTGTGAAGCCCATGAAACAAACCTGAGAGTTCTGGATCCGAATAGTCCCAGGTGACAGTGCTTGGGTCACCACTTGGCCTTGTGGAGTGACCACAGTGACTGGCTGATACACTGTCCCCCCTTAAAATAAAACAACAACAAAGATTATAGTTAAGTAAAAGGTCTTCAAGTATTATTCTCTTTAAACACATCAGCACTGCAGACAATACAATAGTTTTGATAATGCATTCCTTCTAGTAAGCATGTAAGATGTGCTCTTTGCTATACTAACATTTTTTCCATCTACAAAAATCTGTACAAAATTTGATTGTTTCTCTGTGTTTTAGGCATTCTAAACTATTTTCCAAGGATAATGCTACAACTGTTAGGCAATAAGAGTTCATTGTTTTAACTGAGCTAACTCCAGCTAGCAAGGGTCACAACACAGAAACTACACCTATGTGTGTCGAGTAGTTAGGGCAGTCAGCTGCATGACACCTAGCTGTTTGGGTCAACTAAGGTGACAGAATTTTGGTGAATGCAGAGGGGGTCCTGGGCACCAAAACCACAAAGCACGTGTTGTGCCTCAGGACAAAATCTGCTGCATTGCTTAGCTGCATTTGCAGTCAAGGTTTTTCTCCTGTTTGTTTGTATTAAAGCCTTGCTTAGAAGCAAGATAAAACATTTCAGTTCAAACGTCATCTCCGTACAATAGTAGAACAACTTTGACATCAAGGATTTAACAGGCTTGTCAGTGTGGTTCCAAACTCCGTAGAGCACGAGACAGCTAACAACTGCAATATTTTCAGTAATGCAAGTTTTTGTAAAACAGAATTCTTTATTTGAAGGGAGGAAAAAACCCAAACCAGAGGAAACCACCCCAGTCTTTGAAATGTCTTTTGACACAAGTAGCACTGTTCAAAAGATCTCTTAACATTATATATATATAACCTCCACTCACATATGCGTACTTGGTACACAAATAAATTAAATGAACATTCAGAAACCAGTAAGGCACTCAGCCATATTATAACAACTTTTCAGGCATTAGAGTTAAACCATATTTTTAAAAGTACTTGTGTACAATTATAAAAAAAACCAAAATTGAAGAACAAGGTGCCAGTTTTTCTTTACTTGTCATACCTGCTACTGTTGCCATAGTTACATTTCCCTGCTGCAATGCTGATGCTGGCACCATAATCCCTTGGGGACTGAGTGTGCCTGCAATGGCACTTGGAATTTGCTAGAAAAATAAAACAATTAGTCACTTGCATATTTTTTTCAAAGTTTTAATTTTTATTTTTTTTTAAAAGGAGATAAAAGTATGCTTGTGTAAATGTATCTAGAAATACATTTGGAGCTTAATCACAGAATTAACTTTGAAGAGACTTCGTTAGAAGTTCATCGTTACCTACATTAACTTTCTCGTTATCACCAACCATTACCTTTGAAGACCCTCATGGAAGCAACTGTTAGAAAAGATTCTATTTTGAAAAATTTTAGGAGAGAAATTATTCTAGGTATATAAATACTAAAAGAAACAGTTTCCAAAGGCACAAGAGAAAGGACAGATGAAATGGACCCTTCATTCTCTTATTACAAGCATCAAAGATTTAGAATTTTAATTATTAACTTCATTCCTTTCAATTCAGTATGCAAGATGCCAAATACATTTTATTCTGCTCAGGATAGTTCTTATTCAACCCTGATCACGCAAACTCTTACACATTCCTTAATACGTATGAATAATTTTTGTCACCAAATGCAAAATTCAGTCTCTCCTGTCTCTACAGAAGACCGTAACAGACATAAAAAAAAAATATTTTAAAAGTTGGTTTTGTCTCATTTTAGACTCTCCTTTCCACACTTCCAGACAGCAAAAACTAATTAAGAAGTCCAGACAGCAAAGGTTAAAAGTTATTGAGACTTTTCAGAACACATAGCAGCAAATACATTGATAAGTCAGAGACGGATCATCCTCTAAGACTAGATATCTAGTAGGTACTTGGATGGCAGGGCTCACTTTCCAGCATCTAATAGCAGAAGCACCAACCATAATCTACTACCTGTTGTTAATTAACTGTTGTCAATTTACTACAAAAAAGGCAATTGTTTATTGCATTTAGATAATGTCAGCGATACATAAACTGAGGTTCATATGTATAGAAATGGGTATCATTCATAACTACAGTTACCGCAGGTGACATACATCTCAAATATTGCAACTATAATCCATCAGGCATTGTCTATTTGTTCCAGAATACAGATTGTATGTAAAAAGTATCAGCCATGTCATTATTTTAATGAAGTAGACAAGACTAAGGAGAGCTTCTTAACAGGGAATTTTATTTTCTTCTCTGTTTATTCAGTTTCCTAGCCTGCTTCCAACAAAGTAGCAAGCCAAGGCTATTCTGAGTATCTCCATTTGCTAACTAAGGGCAAATCATAAAAGGAAGACAGACAAAAAAGGTCACTGTTCTGGCACATTTCAACACATTTGTCCATCAGGCAGTAGCACACAGGTGTGCACCAAAAAAATACAGCTCTTTCTACTCTTAATCACTGATTTTGAGAAAGTGAAAGAAACTGCAGAAACGCTGCAAACTAACAGCAACAGAAGTGTAGTTATAACTTCTTAAGGAAATCTAAGCAAAAATACACTTAACTGTATTTGAAACATACCTGAGATTGCACAGGTGAATAAGGACTTCCAGGCTCTCCACTTAATAGAGTTTCACTGTTCATTTTTGTCTTCAGGCAGGCAATGTAACGACTACAGAAATCCTTGCAGAGTTCATTAACCTTTTCTAGCTCAAGCAGATGGATACGTAGAACTTGGATTGCTTTTACCATCTAGGGAGAGAATTGGAAAAAAAATTAGAAACAAAGTAACTGTTAATTTAAAAAAAAAATTAATGTGAGACTTAAGCAAACACTACTTTCCAGTTACAAAGACCATCCAATTAAAGCAGAGTTACTATTTGCTGAGTGCTGAGTAGAGTTCTCTAGTTCTGATCGTTATGCTCCTGAAACGTGAAAGGAACACATTTACATAAAATACCCACAGCTTTCCACTGCACAAGTAAACTACTATAGGGGGAAACAAAACACGACGGCAATATAATCTTTGTCTCTGTCACATGTGACATATTAGGAAGACAGAGCATAGTTAAGGTGCACATGGAGCACAGAATGAACCCGCATGTCCATGTGATCTTTCATGCCCAACATACAACTCTGGGTTATGCACCACACAAGATCGAAAGCGAAGGCAAGTAATCGCATCCACACACATTATTTGGAAAGCGTGGTTGGAACAGGCTTGGTAAGCAACAGTCATCTTGAGCTATGTATCAGAAACATCAAGTTCATTTCCACATTACACCCTGATCCGAGAAAACCAAGAGTGTACAGCTGAATTTGAGATACACTGAGAAGACCCTTCTGTGACTTAGCATAAATTTGGCACACATATTTCTAGGGAGGGTGAAAGGTACCAGAAATGCCCTGCTGCTTCACCAATAACAAAAATACAGTAGCTTTTATTTTCCTATAAAATTACAATACAGAGGTCCCAAAGTTTGTCACATTGTTCAAGAAAGCTTAAAGAAATCAAACAGTTCTTCAGTCCTAGAGTTTTGAAGTTCCTCTGCAATCATGTCAAAGATTAACAACTCTGAGGTAAAACCTTGTAACAACTTTCAGGTGAGGAGACTGTTTCTGAAATACAAACCATTAACTGCAAAGCACTAAACCAAATAACAAACCCATGTTTAAACACAACTTGAAGCACAGGAGATAAGTACATGATGAGAATACTTATCACACTTACTGCAAGAAAGAGATTTGTAAGCTTGGGTAGCTAATGGTATTACATACTGCACAAAAATAGCTTAGGTGATTGTAAGGGTCATGGCAGAAGATCAAAAGCTAAAACCAAATCCAGATGGTCTAAATTTTCATGAAGCAGTAGGAAATCCAAGACACTCAAATATGTACATAACACATTGGCAAAGTAGTTATTTTTTTATACAGTGTGCCATCCCCAACGTTCATGCTAGACCTCCAAGAAAAACAGCCTTCAGTTTTATGAAATTGAATAGATAATAATTTTGAAACATAGTGGAGAGCTTGATTTTAGCATTATTTGGAAAAAAGTGTCCTATCTGAAGGGTCATTTACCTGACCAGAGCACTGAATCCAATGACCAGAAATGACAGCTTACTAAGTAATCCACTTACTACTTCAAACTAAAGCGGCAAACTGGGAACTGACGTGGTCTTTGTTCAAAGCACCTGTAGGAGATCAAGGCAGGCAAACTTCTGTGTGTACTCCCTTTTTCCCCATGACGACTTTAGCTTTCATTGTGACATCTTTTCCCTGTTTTTTCAGTGGTATGACACTCACACAGTGTAGAAAATTGTATGTTAAAGTAAACGAGAAAAAAACCTGAAGTGATAACAAAAAAAGAAAACTTATCCTTTCTCAGGGCTAAAAAGCAAAAAGCCAAACCATGTATCTTTAAAAGCACAGCTGCAGAAAAATCTGAGTTGAAGACTTGAGCCAGTTGATCCAAATTAAAATCTGGTAACTCTTACGACCTATGACACCAAAAGCCTTTGAAATAGTACGTGAATGGCCCAGCACTAAGGTATATAAAACATCAATCTTCTAAAACAGCCCCCAGCAGTGGCTGCTGTTTAAAATGTGTTTTAAGTACCTTTAAACACAACCAAGTTAAACTATGCAAATTTAATTAGATTTTAATGCAAAACAAAGATAATCTATGTTTAAACATATTCTGCTCCTTCCAGAATTATTGATTGTTCTGTAATACTGCAATAGCTGAAGAGTTTCAGAAACAAAAAAGCTTAAATTATAAAATTCTTCACTTGTGGCAGACCAACACAGAGCACTGTATTACTGAATGCCTTAAACATTTGGCTAAAACTGAAGTAACAAAAATATGCCTTTCAGCACATGATATTTGACTGTATTAGTGATTAGCTTTGCTCAGTCAGGAGGGTTTTTTTCTTAAACCATTACCCATATTTATATTACATATTTATCAGCATTTGTTTGGGAAAAAAATATAAGACCTTTCTTCAGCTTAATTTTAGTTTCAAATTGATGGTTGATAGTTGAAGTGAAAATTGAATTCAAGTCAAAATTAACCACAAACCAAGAATTAGTAACACTATCCAGGTTTCTGCAGAGGCACACACAGTCACACTTCTCTTACAGGAAGCTGCGCTACTGTGGTTGGGAAGGCAAACAAAACTTTGTAAATATGCCATACCTGTCACCAGGACTTATTTACTCATTTACAACTACACTAATTGTGGCCATATGGCTCCTGGTCTCTTGCACCATCCGCGGACCAAACTTAAACTTGTTGGCAGAAGTTTGCTTTTTCCTTGAAACTGAAAAAAAAACCAAACCCAAAAGTCCCCCCAAAACCCCCAACTTCTCCCCCCCCAAAAGTTAAAAACTCCTGATAAAATCATCCATGTTGAATAAAGGTACCACAAAGAAATGTTTCCAGACAGATCACAGCAGCAGTAGTATTTCACTTCATTCTTAAAAGGCACACCTTAAAAATCTGTAACAAACATGTTTTTATTATTTAGTGCTACTGAGTAGAATATGCTGCAGAACAATGAATTTTTATAACCCACTTGGTTCAGCCTTTTCAGCTGTAGAAATAAACCTGGAGCACCATTTCAGAGAAATGCACAGACAGAAGTAACCATCAAATATGTGTATATTGTTGAAAATGGTGTAAATAAAGATAAAAAAAGATTATTAAGCAAAGAAAGATTATTGAAAAACTTCCAGTTCCTGCTAAAACTGCTACCCAGAGCATATTCACATATAAATACGTCACGTATTAAATTCGGAGACATCTTTAGCCCTAAAAATGTTTTAGATTGTGCCTCTATCCTGTCTTTTCAGTGCCTCAAGCATGTGGTGCAAAGGGCACAGAACACCTTATGCACCTATGCACCACCTTAATCATAATCCCCAGTTCACCTTTGTTTTTTATGGATCTCAGGGCACGCAACACAAGCACATAGCGAATACGTATGTGGGCAACATACATGAAAGAATCTGCATATTCTGACAAGTAATCTTCTCACTCAAATGACTCTTCTCATTTGCAAAAAAACCAATTAAAATATGTACATTCACGGCTCACCTACCTTCCTGAGCAAATACTTCTGGGGCAATTTAGGTCTTCAGGGGAAGAACATAAGCTCTGGGAGAAAGGGTATTTTATTTTCATTTGTTTTGAGTTGATAGCCTCTCTTCCCTATTTCGAGTCCTCAGCTACAAGACATAGCTAGGAAAGGTATGACTAGGGGTTTATCAGACAGTTCTGCACATTACAATAGTAAGAACACTTCTCAAATACAAAAGCATGGCTTGTTCACTCAAGAATGTTCAAATGACATCAGCTGGCTTCACCACCACTACAACTTTTCCTAACACAACCAAAAATTCAATAGGATAGTCTTTGAGAAGAGGGTACTGAACCAAAAATCCTTACCCCAAATGAAACAAAAAACTTGGGGGGTCCTCAAAAAAGGCAGTGTCCTGTTCAAATACAAAAATGAGAGTATATTTAACACCCCATGTTTTGTATTGCTTCTGGACTTGATAAAGCCATAAGTAACCTGCTCTGACTTCACAGCTGACCCTGTTTTGTGCAGGAGGTTAGACTACAGACCTCTTGAGCTTGTAATCCAACCTAAATCATCCTATAGTCCTGTAAATGTGGGGATATTAAAAATGCCACCCATATATGGGAAGAGTTTACCTTGAACAGAAGCTATACAAGAGGCAGAAACCATCCTGAAGCAACGTTATGTTTCTGCAGTGGCCCGGTTAATAGTAAGTAACAAAGAAGTGTTAAGTACTGAATGTCTTGAAACATATTGTGATCTGTGAATGCTCTAAAAATTATCTACAAACACTCATGCTGAACAGCTTCTAAGGCTCCTGTCTAAGTCCCAAGCACAAAAGGATACTAATGGAGAACAAAGAGAAGTTGGTTCATTGGTTCATTCAAAGATCTGTTTTATCTGTTAAAATGAGATGGAGATGTCAAAGGGGTAAGAAGTTCCAACAGATGATATTCCATATCATGGGGATACAGCTGAGCACGCTTCCAGAAAGAAGCATGTGCACTTGGGAACCTCTGGCTAGCAATACAGACCACCAAGACCTGGTTCTTAACAGCAAACATCTCTTCTGGTACTGATGCTTGATATAAGGACTAAGGTGGATGCAAAGTAACAATTCAAAAAGATAAGGAGGAAGTTAAAGCTCTGGTAAAGAAAGCACACTTCCAGTCTAGTAAGTAAAACATGAGCACAACCTTCAGCTTCCACGTCCTTCCCAGAGGGAAGGATTCGAAAAGGGAAGGTCTGCAGCATATCTTGCACTAATCAGCACTTACTATCAATTTCAGAGAAGATGAGTCGAGGAATGGACAGCATGAGTGACCAAGAATCAGAAAAGAGAACAAAACTGTTGAAAAATCAGAAGATTCCTGTAGAAGATATTCCAAGATAGAGGATAATTCTGGCTCCAATAATATGCTGTGCCATGCGTACCTATAAGAGCTAAATATTTACTGCAAAAACACATAAACTTGTACCTCTCCATTTTACCTCCCTGAATAGTCTAACCTGTATGGTCAGAGCCAGTGAAGTTGGAAGGGAAAAATTTTTGAAGTTCTGTTTGCGGTCAATCGTTCTTGAAGAGCAAACATGTAACTAGCACAGAAAAGCCACTTTCTTTGTGTATTTATTAGGGACGGACTGGAACTCCTGAGAAAGCTTCAGTCCAAAGACAACCAGCTCTTCTGACTCAAACATGAATCTGCTTAAAAGTAAAGAAACACCTAGAGTGTCAAGACTTCCTACATCTCAGGGCAAGCTGATAAAATCTATCCAGGAGCTAGCACTGAAGCTTTAGCAGTTTTCTTTCAACAGATCTTAGAATAGAACTTTGCATTTTCTTGTGGTACGCCCTTCCTTGGAAGGAAAAGGGGCATCTTATACACCTCAGACAAAGGAAGAGACAACAACTGAAACTTCACACTTCAGGAAAGCCGTAACAGAGTTTTGCGCGTTTTTTAATGCTGCAGATTTTGAACACAAATCATTGCTGACTCCATTTCATGAAGGCCTATATAGAAAAAGCAATAAATCAAATAAACATATGCTCAGTCCAGGTCACAGAGTACAATAAATATTCATTTAAAGAAAAAAAACCACAAGAAAGTGCCTTTTTTCACCTCTTTTCAAACTCTTGCAATCTGTTCTGAGAAATTCTTGTTCTTCTTTAAATATGCTGAAGCCTAATACCAAAGTTCTGGTTTGATCCAGAAGCATCAACATTTATAGAAATGTTCCCATCCGTTTCACAGCAATCACCCTATTTTGACAGTGTGCCTGACAAAGTCAGGCTTGGGAAAGACACTGCAAAAGTAAAAGGCCTAGCAACACTATTTCTGTGTTGAACTTTTGCCATGCTGCTTCAAGATCACCAACTATGCTGTTGGAGTGGTTAACCAGAAAGAATGGAATCCCTCCATCTAGATAATAAAAAATGATTGAAACCTGGTTTCCAGGCCAGGGTTAGCAATATATAGAGATCCTTAAAATTAAGTTTCAGGTGGATGCTACCTGTGTTTCTCAGTGCTGAAATCCTTTATACTACTAATACCAAAGTAACAAGGTAATCTAGACTCTAGCTTACTAAGAGCTACTCAAGTTAGAACAACCTTACACTGCTCTTGATGAACTTCCTTTTTGGTCACACTGATCTAATGCCTGTGGCATCCAGATTAACATTCTGTATTTTCTCTGGATGAAAATGAATCTTTTTCTTTGGAATATTCAAGGCATTTCAAGTGAGCATGCAATGTGGAGCATTGCCAGGATTGTAATAGGCCCTTCAATTGGTATGCGCGACCCTTCACGATTTCTGTTATCTAGTCAATTAGCCTATAGGCAGTATGGAGTTTGAAATGAGATTCTGCTGTTTTGGAACCATTAGTTTAAGCTCCGACACAAAAACTGTGCAGTGTAGTTGAGTTCTACATGCTACGTCCAAAAGAAGTATATATATATATATTGGCTGCTGAATTAGCAACCAATTTCTTTGACTGTAGGCAGGCCTGTGACTCTTTTTGGATAGGACTTGAATTTGGCTCTTCGTAGTACTATAATGTCCAGTTCATCTCAGATTAGCTCTGGCTCCAAGTTGAATGATTGCTACAGAGCAGGCATGTACACCTTGTTTGTTTGACTCTGCCAGGGTCAGATACAAGCATAGGTGGAAACCAAGTAGTTACCTGGCCTACTTGCTTCACCCTTCTGGCTAGTTCTAATTAGCAGTCTTCACTAGCTTCTCCTTTCAAGTGAATGGTTGATTGAACATTGGGAGTTAGAAAGGGAGGAACAGCAAGAACAGAAGACATAACAAAGGTGCACAATATGAGAATCTTTCTTTACTAAAAAAAGATTTTTAATCTATATAAAAACGTGTATATTTATGTGACACAAGGCAGAAAAAACTGCCCAGCTACAGCCTTCTCTGTGCAAGCAGCAATATTCCAAGCTGAAGAGGAGACTGAAAACTATACTAGCTATTTCACAGCTTGACAGAAACTCTTCTGCTCATAACTCCTGACAAAATAAACAGCCTGTCAGAACATCAGCTGTTCTGAGTCCCCGGCCTTCAGGACAGGCAGAGGACAAGTTGCACTCCGGTATCTTTTGGTATCTAGCAACAGAAAGTTGAGGCTAACAATATGACTACGGAACAGGAGTTCAATGCCAAAGACTTTTGATTTTGCAATGTGGTTCCAATTTAAGATAGTATTGACCTTAGCAGCCACGGTATACAAGACATAAACAAATACTTCGTCTGTCTCAAAATCAGCCACATTTATGTGGCCCATCAACAAAGGTAAACACCACATAAACCAAGAGACTTTGTCACCAATAAAATCACGAACAGGTCAATCGGCATGGATTATTTGAACACAGCAGACCCATCTACAACCAAAGTAAGCTAGATCTGAGAGAATGTTTGTGTACAACTAAAAGCATGTGAAGCAGGCCAAGGTATGTAGGATCTTTGGGAAACCAATCTTTGAAGGCTCATAGAAACCACAGAATAGTTCAGGCTGGAAGGAAGCCCTAGAGATTGTTCAGTCCAACCCCCCTGCTCAAAGCAAGGTCAACTAGGGCAGGTTGCTCAAGGCAATGTCCAGTTGGGTTTTGACTACCTCCAGGGATGAAGATTTCACAACCTCTCTGGGAAACCTGTGCCAGCAGTCAGTCACCCTTACAGTACAGATGGTTTTTCTTATGTTTTAATGGAACTTCCTGTGTTTCAGTTTATGTCCATTTCCTCTTGCCTCTTCACTCAGCACCACTGAGAGTCTGTCTTCTTTATTCCCCCATTAGGTATTTAGATACACTGATAATATCCCCCCAAACTTTCACTGCTGCAGGCTAAACAGTCCCAGCTCTCTGAGCCTCCCCTCATATGAGAGATGCTGTAGTCCCCTAATCATCTTTGCAGTCCTTTGCTGGAGTCACTTCAGTATGTCTACGTCCAGTAGTGGGGAGTCCAGAACAGTCCACCGGTACTGCCAGGTCCTTTTCCGCAAAGCCGCTTTCCATCTGCTTGGCCCCTAGAGCGTACTGGTGCATGGCGCTGTTCCTCCCCAGGGACAGGACTCAGCATTTGCCTTTGTTGAACTCTGAGATGCCCGTTTGCCTATTTCTCCAGAAGCGACAAAGTACCTGTGAATGATGGCACAGCCATCTGGTCACCAGCCACTCCTCCCAGTTTTGCAACATCTGCAAACATGCCAACGGTATGCTCCGTCCCATCATCCAGGTCATTAATGAAGATGTTAAACAGTATTGGTTCCAGTATCAATCCCTGGAATACAGTGCTAATGACCAGCCTTCAACTGGACTTTATGTGAGAGAGCAACTGGAATGTATTGAGCTCTGCCTCGGGGTGGATGAAGAATGAGTAGAGAGATTATGGGTAAGAATTAAGGGGCAGGCTAATATGGGTGACACTGTTGTGGGTGTTTACTACAGGCCACCTGATCAGGAAGAGGAAGTCAAAGATGCTTTCTACAGACAGCTGGAAGTAGCCTTATGATCACATGCCCTGTTTGTCATGTACGACTTCAACCACCCTGATATTTGCTGGAAAGGCAACATGGCCAAGCATGCGCAGTCCAGGAGGTTCCTGCAGAGCGCCAATGACAACTTTTTGACACAGGTGGTAGAGGAAGCCATGAGGAGAGGGGTGTTGCTAGACCTTGTACTAACAAACAAAGACAGACCAGTTGGGGATGTGGAGGTTGGAAGCAGCCTTGGCTGCTGTGCTCATGAGATGGGGGAGTTCAGGATCCTGTGCAGAAGAGGCAGGGCAATAAGAAGGATTACAGCCCTGGACTTCAGAAGAGCTAACTTTGGCCTCTTCAAAGACCTGCTTGGGAGAATCCCACGGGTTAGGAGTCTAGAAGGTAGGGGCATCCAAGGGAGCTGGTTAATATTCAAGCACTACTTCCTCCAAGCTCAAGATCAGTGCATCCTTAGGAGTAAGAAATCAAGCAAAGGAGGCAGGAGACCTGCACGGATGTGCAAAGAGCTTCTGGAAAAACTCAAAGGAAAGAAGGAAGTTTACAGAATGTGGGAAAAGGGACTGGCCACTTGGGAGGAATATAGGAACATTGTCAGAGTATGCAGGGATGCAACAAGGAAGGCTAAGGCCCACTTGTAATTAAATCTGGCAAGGGAAGTCAAGGACAAGAAGAAGGGTTTCCTCAAGTACATCAGCAGCAAAAGGAAGACTAGGAAAAATGTGAGCCCGCTGCTGAATGAGGTGGATGCCCTGGCGATGTAGGATACAGAGAAGGTGGAGTTACTGCATGCCTTCTTTCCTTCAGTCTTTACTGCTAAGGCCAACCCTCAGGAATCCCAGACTCTAGAGGTAGGAGAGAAAGTCTGGAGAAAGCAAAACCTTCCCTTAGTCGAAGAGAATGGAAATAGAGCTCATTTAGGCAAACTCTACAGCCACAAATCCATGGGCCCTGACAGGATGCATCCATGAGTGCTGAGGGAGGTGGCACATGTTATTGCTAAACCCCTCTCCATTATCTTTGAAAGGTCATGGAGAACAGAAGTGCCTGAAGACTGGAGGAAAGCCAATGTCACTCCAGTCTTCAGAAAGGACAAGAAGGAGGATGCAGGAAACTACAGGCCAGTCAGCTTCACCTCCATCCCTGGAAAGATGATGGAACAGCTCATTCTGGAGGTCATCTCTAAGCATGTGGAGGAAAAGAAGGTTATCAGGAGTGGTCAGCATGGATTCACCAAGGGGAAATCATGCTTGACCAATCTGATAGACTTCTACGATGGCATGACTGGATGAGTGGATGAGTGTAGAGCAGTGGATGTTACCTATCACAACTTCAGTAAGGCTTTTGACACTGTTTCTCACAGCATCCTCATAGGTAACCTTAGGAAGTGTGGGTTGGATGAGTGGACAGTGAGGTGGACTGAGAACTAGCCAAGTCTAATTGGAGGCCTGTAGCTAGCGGCGTGCCCCAGTACTGGGTCTGGTCTTTGTCAACATATTCATTAATGACCTGGATGAAGGGATAGTATTCCCTCATCGAGTTTGGCAATGATACTAAACTGGGAGGAGTGGCTGACACACCCGCAGGCTGCACTGCCATTCAACGATACCTGGACAGACTAGAGAGTTGGGCAGAGAGGAACCTAATGAAGTTCAACAAAGGTAAGTGTAGGCTCCTGCACCTAGCAAGAAATAATCCCATGCACTAGTACAGGTTAGGGGTTGACCTGCTGGGAAGCAGCTCTGCAGAGAAGGACCTGGGAGTCCTGATGGACAACAAGCTCTCCATGTGCCAGCAGTGTGCCCTTGTGGCCAAGAAGGCCAATGGTGTCCTGGAGTGCATCAAGAAGAGTGTGGCCAGCAGGTCAAGGGAGGTTATCCTTCTCCTGCACGCTGCCCTAGTGAGGCCACAGCTGAAGTGCTGTGTCCCTTTCCGAGCTCTCCAGTTTAAGAAAGACAGGGAACTACTGCAAAGAGTCTAGCAGAGGGAGGGCTACCAAGATGATTAGGGGGCTGGAGCACCTCTCATATGAGAATAGGCTGAGAGAGGTGGGTCTGTTTAGCCTGGAGAAGACTGAGAGGAGATCGCGTCAACACTTA
>VWZZ01006508.1:201484-225235 GCA_013399095.1 Psophia crepitans | reverse complement strand
CTCTGAGGGTGACGGAGCGCTGGGACAGGCTGCCCAGAGAGGCTGTGGGGTCTCCTGCTCTGGAGATACTCAAATCCTACCTGAATGTGATCCTGTGCAACCTGCTCTAGGTGATCCTGCTCTAGCAGGGGTGTTGGACTAGATGATCTTCAGAGGTTCCTCCAACCCCTACCATTCTATGATTCTGTGACTTCATGCTGCTAACCACAATACTTTGAGCCCAGTAGTTCACTTAGTTTTCAGTCCATCTCACTGCTCACTTATCTAGTCCATATTATATCAGTTTGTCTACAAGAACATTATTGGAGACAGTGTCAAAAGCCTTATTAAAGTCAAGATAAACCGCCTACATTGCTCTTTCCTCATCCACTGAGCCAGAACTACTACATTCCAACTATTAGATTTCAGATGTGCTTCTGAAAAGAAACTGGAATTAGAGACACAAGGGAGAACAGTATATTTGTGTTGAATTCAGAATTACAAATGAAGAAAATAACTTGCGGCTTAGCAAGTCGGTAGACCTGCTTCACGCAGAACAGAACTAAGTCTCATTTTTGAGTAAAGTATTGGAAGTAAGTATATTCAAGAAAGTCTTTGAAGAAAGAGCCATGGAAAATTTTATTGGTGTCTTCGAATTCACGGCTGATATGCAAGAACCACTCCGAGGTGTCACTGACAACAGTAATAAAACCCCAAATATATTATAGAGTGAAAGAGATAAAGAAGCAATTTCAAAATTGTAAGTGTTCCTGATAGTCAACTTTCTAGATACCTGTGTCAAACCACAAGATCCTGAAACTGGTATGTTATTTGAGGAAATATTTGTGCAATTCATTCTTTAACAACCAAAGGCCACACAGGATTTTGTACATGTCCAAATTAGCATCTGTGATGAACTGTATTTTTTAGCCTGGATTTAATCTTTCTCAGAAACTAATGGCTCTTTGAAGTATTTATCTCATTCTCTCTCAGTAATGCTCTCTGTTTCCCTGAGTGCTTTTCTGTTCAAGAAAGATGTAAAATGATGGTACCAGTGACCCTCAATCTCCAAGGACTTCTGAACTCAAATGGAACAGCCGTACTCTTTACAGACCACCTCATTATAACCATTCTGAAGTACTTATGTTGGCTATCTTAGTATGTAAGACAATCATTATATTGTGCTACACATGTTTCATAAATGTAATATTACACCACTCGCATTTCAAATAAAAAAAAATTAAAAAAACAAAGGGCCCTATGCCACTGCTGCTTACACTAGGGCAGTAACTAAAGAGGAGAATTTTTATTTCCCCTTGCGTTTATTTTTCTTCTTTCACATTCTATTTTTATTTCCTACAGTGACAACAGTCATTCTGCTACAGGGTTTATTCGTACTGTTTCAGTAGGTACGCCAATGCTTCTTCTACAGACAGTGGCTTAGTTTTCCAAGTATCAGTAACTATTTCTCAGGTGAGCTGCATTAAAATTTGCCCACAAAGATCTAATGACTAAGATGTTAAATAGAGATTTGGGGAGTTCAATTCTGTTCTAGTTGTAACTCTGACAAAAGTGGTCAATGCCTGTTCTTCAGTTCTTCATTTATAAACCAAGAATCTTTATACTAATACTGAGAGTATCATTATGTATCATATTATGCATCCTCCTTTAGCTGCTTCCCATCATTCTGAAGGGCATTGTTTTGGGTCACCTTCTAACACAAAAACCTTATTTCAGCCTCAAAATGTTTCCGAACTGAAAATAAAAGCTTCTGTAAGATAAACAGCTCCTCAGTCATAGCTGTAAGAAAACTCTTTGAAAGCGCTCTTGCAGGTGGATTAGCGCAAACTGAACTTGATCCATCCTTGAAGATTTAATCTAAGGTGACTTTATATTTACATAGACTAAGATCAATGATGCAATGTATTAAGATATTTCAATCCTGGGCTCTGTAACCTACAGTTAAAAGGATATAACAAGTAGCTGAGAAGGTAACTTTTTATGTTTCTTTAGCTGGAGCTGTAAAAGGTTGCCTCACTCTGGAACATACTGTCTTCTGCCTTCCTCATTCTCACACTGGTCTAAATATACATACAGAATCCCGTAGCTTTATTTTCCATGATACTATTTAAATACTATCTTCCCAGAACTTACGTACACTAATGATTGGTCATAAAGTGCTTGGAAAGAAGTCAAGTTATGCAAAATGACTATTTAGGCTGCTTACAAAAGCAGCCAAGATTGACCCCTTTTTTGCGACAATACACACTCCCCCTCCTAATGTGCTGTTCACTGCAACACTCTTGCCAATTCTGAACAGCGTCTCAGATTTATTTCTCCTATTAAGTCTTGGTTTTGTTGAAGAGTTTTCTCCACGTACATTACCTTAGCCTCCCACGCAGCATATTATTTGCCCACATAAATCTTTTTAGATATCAGCTTTAAAATACTACCATTTCTGTTGCTTACAATGCTCCATCAATTTAGTTTAGTTTGTGAACTTCAATATTTTAAATAGCTTCTTCTCCTATGAGGTAGACTTAAGGATGATGACTTGGTTTATTACGCAGTCCCCTTAAAGGAACAGGTCTTCAAAAATGAAACAAAACACTTGACCCCTATAAATCTAACACTCTTGAATAAAAGAGGGGAGATTCAGACTGGCTATTAGGAAGAAATTCTTCCCTGTGAGGGTGGTGAGGCACTGGAACAGGTTGCCCAGAGAAGCTGTGGCTGCCCCCTCCCTGACAGTGTTCAAGGCCAGGCTGGATGGGGCTTTGGGCAACCTGGTCTAATGGAGGGTGTGCTTGCCCATGGCAGGGGGGTTGGAACTAGATGATCTTTGAGGTCCCTTTCAACCCAAAATGTTCTATGATTATATTCTAATATGATAAAATCTAGTTGCAACATGACTTTAAAGAGATGAAGGCAGGTAGACAGTTCAGAAACTAGCATGCCAAGAGAGGTGTTCTCTAAAGATGTGATTCAAGAGGGAGACTAAGGGACTGGGAAAATCACCACTTCATCACAGGAAGGGCTTTCAGAAAGCCTAAAGCAGACAATGACACGTAAGAAAAAAAAAAAGTGTATGTTAGAGTTTATAAGCTCATCTTATAACAGCTTGTCTTCCACAGTAACTAGATGAACCCTGATCAAAACAAACAGTTGAAAAAAACCTTCATTGATTACATGTTTTTGATAAATACATGTCTTGACACTCTAAAATTCATTTGCAGAGTCAACGTGGATAGGACAAGCGTATGTTTCTGTTCATCTCTCATATACTGATTTCAGCCAGTTTAAAATGAGAAACAACTGTGAAGAGCCCAATGTAAGCTAAGAGGGAAAAAAGGTGTTAGAAGAAACTTTTTAAAAATATTTCTCAGCATTAACAGGAAGAAGAATCTCTGTAGAAAGAAAAATGTGAGAAACTATAAGCATCAGTTGAGATCAGAAATTAGGAAGAAGAGACAAATGTGATGATTGTTTCAGAAATAAAAGAAACAGCTCATACTTACCAAATTATCAGTTTCTGGATCTTCACAGAAAAAGGGTTTTCCTTCTTTCTCCTGCTTCCTTACAAAGTTTTCAATATCTACATCAAAACTAGCAGAAGTTGTGCCTTCTGAGCCTTGTGTAGACTGTTCACATTTTTCAAATAATAGTGCTAACAAGGGAAATAGCGGGTGCCTAGAATAAAAGTTAAAATACATGAATAAGTATTTTCACTTATATGTATACCACTGAAAGGGAAGACCACTAGCTCTTGTAAGGTAACAGTCACCCACGTAAGAAACAGAAAGACAAGTCTTAGAAGTGGCTGCGTATAACACCACTGGCTACAGCAAAACATGATGAAAGTTTGGGGTTTTTTAATTTTGATTTATCATACAATCTAGAGGCAAGTAAAGCAGTAAAATATGTATATTTAAACAAAAAGAACAATCACAAGCTAAAAAGCTATGACATACCGTTTAATTCACTGTAATTGAGTGGCAAAAGATACATTGATACAGTGCATTAGAAATGACAAATAGGATGAATGTAGATTTAAATTATAAAATAAAGTCTGATAAAATACATTTACTCTTCAATGCAGGCCTTACTGATTTATCATAAATAACTTTACAGAACTGAGAATAGTATCCAGGCTGTACTCAGAGGCCTCCTACGAAATCACACTCAGAGCAGAAGATGATTTTGTTAGCACAAGCCTGTAAATGAGTGGATACATCTTTCTGCTTCAGTTTTTTTGTTTGCATTTTTTTATTTGCAAACTGGTAATAATTACGTCTTTATAAAGCACTTAAAGTAAAAGAACACCTAACCTCATCAAAACTGAGCATCCTGCTTAGCACAGCACTTAACACTGAAAATCTCAAATTACTGTGTTTATACATTAACATTTCATCCAGTTTGACCTAATTACTGGGCAATAGATTGTTATCCCTAAAGAAATGGGAGTAAAGATCGACCTAATCACAATAAAAAGAAAATCTCACATTAAAGATAAAAACTACAGTATAACAAATAGTGACCATAGTTCATTAGTCTGAGTAGCCTGCTAAGTTTCACTTGTACTTTAAAGGCAGCCACATTCAGAATATCCTTTAAAACTATGTCAAAATTGAAGAATCCCACAAGAAAGGGAACGGTTTTTTTCTTGGCTGAGGACTGACAGTGAAACTAATTTGATCTCTTGAACTCTTTCCCTGCAAACTACTGAGAGTTAGCCAATTCATCTGAATTTAAGCTACTTATTATTAATTAAAAAAAAGCTCGTCTATTCTTTACCCTTCAAAAGACAGAACACGAGTCCATTACTACCTGTAAATGGCCTGCTTGTCTGCATCCATTGGAGTTTGAGATTCTACGGGGGCAGGACTCACCCCTTCTGCATCAGTTTCAGAGCAGTTGGGATCTTGTTCAGTTTTTAGCTCTGCTACTACTTGCATCTGCAGAAAAAGAGTAAGTTATTTTACGTCAAGCTTTACTTATAAGTGTACTGTTTTCTAAGGAAATAGTAATGCAAAGGGCTACTAAATTGCCAGAAGGTTGGTATGACTTGGCAGTTACACAAAAAGCCACAGCAGTAACAAAAGCCTTCTTTCAATCCTTGACACTTTTTGATGGCTAAAGGTCACTTCAAGTTTCAGACCTCAGCTTTAAAATGGGAATGACAGATATTAAGTAAATCATTAAAGCATTCTGTCTCTCAAGTGGCTGTTTTTGGAACAGGTTAGCAAAAAATAGGAATTGAGTTTTGCTCAAAAAAATTTATGGGTATTTCTGCATAAAAAGTCTTTAGGATGGAAACAACGGGGGTTCTACTCTTAAGTTTTCTTTCTTACTGTACATTGTATCAAGACACCAAAGAAAAAAGATCCGAAGTTTTTCTTGTCCATTAAAATGCACAAAGGGTGGGATTTTTTTGTGGTTTTTGTTTCGTTTTGTTTTTTTTTACAAAGAACTGAAATATTAGGTGTCCCTCCAATCTTTGTTATCAGGAGCATAACCTGCTCTGACTTTTACCACCCAAATTTGCATATTGTAATAACAAATTATTTTAGGAAAATGAAGCTACTGGAGAAAAGAGCAGTAACTGATTCTACAGATTCACTTGGCACACCGTTACACAACCTGCCACCACTGGAAAAACAACACAGAACCACAGCTTCTACTCAGCACCTCTAAATTGCACTAGAGACTGGTAATTCCTGTGAGGTGCTTTGATGGCATTAAAAGCAGCTTTCCCATCACCTCCAGCTAAATATCATTCAGACTAAAGGTCTTAAGGGAACGTGACCTCTGAAAGTCATAGTTTCCACCCCCCAATCCAAACTCCTTGGTTTTCTCCCCTTTGAGCACTGGGAACATCTGTACAAAGACAAGAAATCACTGCAATCTTTTTTCCTACTTTAACCCTAACAAGTTTCATCTCAAGTAGATGACAGATGCTGTTCTACATACTGCCAGGCAGACAGAATTGACACCTGCAGAAAGGAAGTGTACAGAACGCAATCTTCTGCCCTCTTTTTCCACGAGATGTACGTATCACATCACTCACAGGAACCCTCTGAGAGGAGGGCCGGCCTCCAGAAAATAGTAGAGAACCTGACTCTGACAGAATGTAACCTACTTCCACACAACATAAGCAAAAGGAATTCATACTATTCCCAACAAGAAGTCTGGGAGAGCCAAAAGTTTTGTGCTTTATTACTTGTTGGGGCCAAGCCATCTCCCACCAAAATCAGAAACTGAGAAAATGCCAGCGTATCCTACCCAACAGAGTAGCCTGACTTGCAAAAAGCTTCCTCAGCGAGCACAGATGATTTTTAAGCCAGAATGCTTGCAAAAAAGATGCAACTAATGAACTCATTTCCTGGCTAATGACAAGAAGGAGGAGCAGAATAAAGGGGATGACTCAGACAAGTGATTATAAATGTTGAGCCACACATCTGCAGAGTTCAAAGGGAGAGAGCATGTTCAGTTAGGGCTCTGTCTCGCTAGAAGGAGGAAATAGCTCACTTAAAACTGCAAGCTATTTTCTGTGGTCCATTTCCAAATTACAAAAGCAGCAGGCACCCAAATTACCTATCTATCTTGGTCACCAAGAGTTTAAAATACAAAACAAATAGAAGGAAAATGCTCTCTCCCAATCTGTTCTTTACAAAAAGATGTACTACTTTCACTGACATGTCACAGGATGGCATGTATTTGCTGGGGAATACAGTAAAAGACGTAAGGTAGGTGAGAGGAGAGAGAGAAATTAGAGTTGCAATAAAAGAAGCAAACACAACAACAACAAACAATAATCCCAGATTGTATTCAGATAAGCATCTTTTTATAAGAGATAGGACAAGTTGCTGGTTTTCTTCTGACTGTTCGCCACTGTTGCCATCTGCTGACAGAAGTACTTGTATTTACTGCTTAGGGCTGACACATAGTAACGTAAAAATGGGTCTTCAGAGTACAGGCCACCGGCATGACTTGTCTCCAGTTAACAGTATTTTAATTTAGCAATTCAAATTGTTGCAATATACAGCCTGTTGTACAAAAAAGAAACATCATGACCAGACATACCCAAGTATGTTTCATTATTCTAGCTGTTCCTTAACAGAAATAAGAAACTGGAAGCCCACTGACCAACTTTCTAATTAGCAATTCTAACAATAATCTCATTAAAATGAATTTAAGTATTTTACCAGTTTTCAGCCTGCAGCATAATTGCATCAACGTAAAGTAGCATATAATTCTAGATAACTAAATTTATCCTACACTTGCTCAAGATCAACGAGTCTATGACTGCATAAACACCATCTATCTATTGTAACCACAGACACTGAAGTGTCACATACACAAAATATTATGGATGCCCATGTGACTTTCCTAAATATAGGAACATTACAGCAAACAAATCATCCAGAGCAGATTCAGAAGAAAACCCCTTATCTACCCATTTCAGAAGAAAACCCCTTATCTAACCATTCTTCCAGTAGTTAAGCAAAGTCAGGCAAAGATTAGCTAAGCCTTTAACAAGTATCCAAGTATTAAAGAACAGCAGCTTATCACTTTATAAAGCTCTTGTTTTACAAACAAGAACAGATAAGTAAACAACACCAAAGCAGACATTAAGAAGAAAGTCACAACCTTTTTTCTCTTGCTGACTGTATCTAGTTCACAGAGAAAGAAAACCACACCTACCTGTTGTCCATCTTGATAGTTATCTATACTTAATGTCTGTGTTGCCATCATGGTTGATAAAACATTAATTATGTCAAATCATCATAAGTATGAACAAATATTCTTGAAAGAGAAAAAGAAAAGTCAGTTACAAAAGTGACCACTTAGAATCCAGTTCTACAAGATGAAAACTAACAATAATAGTTCTGTGCATTTTCAAAAAAAACCCAAAAAACCCAAGTAACCAAGTTGGAAAATGCAACAGGTTTCATTAGCAAAAAGTTCGTTGTATCATTTTATATTTTAACATAAGATTTTTAATAAGTGGCTCAGGTTCTTTTACATTCACAAGCTTCAAGTAAAGTTTTTATTTTTGCTCTATTTACCTTATTCTAAGATAATACATAAAATCTAGAAACAAGCAAAGATTTATGTTTCTGTGTTTTGAAAAGGCTAACAACACACTGAGCATTACTCTAACTGAAAAAACAGTAGTGTACAACTGATAAACCAAATGTAAGAAGTGTTAAGGAATATCTTAGGAGTATGAAGACTGTATTCTAAAGTTAGAGCCTGAAATTACTTTTAGAAAACAAAGTCTCAAATCACTTCTGACATCAGGAATCTACCATCCAAGTCACATAAGGCTCAACAAAGAATGGAATAACATCTAACAGCTTTTAAATAATTGGACCTATGTGATTATACAGTTTCAAAAGCAGCCTAGAAATTCAGAAGCCTCATTTCCAGACATTTGATACTTTGGGAAATACTAATTTTAGTAGGATTTATAACACAATTAAATCTATGTATGTTATTCCCTCTAAGCATTAGCTGGAGTTTGATGCTCAGATGAGTTAAAAAAAGTTAGACATTCAGTAATTTTAAAAAAAAAAAAAAAGCAAGCACAGCACCACTACCAAGATAGTTTATCCATCAAATTACTAATTTACATTTCATGTTCTTGTCAGATTAGCAGCCATTACAACTGAAATCACAAAATTCATTAAGCTATTACCATTAAATATTACCATAGAAGTCAATTTTCCGTGACACATAGAAGTCCTAATGCTTAGCTACTATAAAAAAATATTCATATTAAAAAAGATGACAGAGCTCATGTCTTGAAAAAGATTACATCCAGATATTAATTCCAGGTTTTCTGCTCTCTTCGACTCATGTCAGCTTCAAAGAACTAAGTATTAGATTTTTCACCAGTTTAAGATGTGAAACAAAAACTTGTTTCTTTGTAATAATGTGCTCAATCACTACAAATTTTTCAACTATTTTTAAATCTTTCCTTCACTATTGCATACTACCCGAGTGCATGACCATTTTGAAGAGCAATTTCAACATTTCTGGATATTTTCCCCTACAAATTATAATAGCCTGAAGTAAATGTTTCATTTAGGGAACACAGGACAAATTTCAAAATTCCCTTCGTTGATTACTTCACAGTTTCAGGCACAGAGACAAACCTAACTCCTCAGGACATACCTCAAGTCTTATTTTGCATCAAGTTCTACTCAAAGTGTGATTCTTAAGCATTATGGCGGTTTTTTAATTATTATTTTTTTTAAAGCAGCTTTAAAAACCAGAGAAGTTCACCAGGATGCTATAAGCATGATTTCCTTTAAAAATGAAGTTACTGACTTTCACTCACTCATGCTTAAATGGAGCTGTTACTCTTTGGGAGTCTACGCCATTTTAGGCACACAAAAGTGTCTTGCGAACCACAATTAAGAGCAGACAGAGCAGATCTCGGTTCTGGCACTGGGTCATGCGCATGCAGAGCTGAACAAGTTTCTATCTGTAGACAACATGCACATATCGTCATAAGAAGCTTGTGAGGCTGCAGTTTGGGAACTCCTATGCTAAAGTACGTTTCTCTTAAGAATACAATTTATGGACGAAAAGAGTAAAGACTGCATTTAAAAGTTTTCTAATAGCTTTAATCAAAAAGTATTTTCAGGTTCTAGTTTGTCTTTCTGTCTTTATACAACACCAGAATCTTCATTTGAAACTCAAAAAATATTACTGATTTCTTCACGAAAAGAAAAAGAAAAAAAGGAGGGGGAAGATATAAATGCACTCACAGATAGAAGTACTTCAGATTTTGAAATTTTTTTAATAGTTACAAATCATTTACTGTTAAAGTTAAATCTGCATTTGCCACAATAGCAAAGCGAGATATCTTTCAAAATACTTTAAGGGGACATATTCTAAAATACCAGCCCTGTAAGCATTAGCCTCACGTTTAAACATTTATTTCTTTCAGAAATGGTAGCTTACACTAGGGCGTTAGTGTCTTCTGTATTTATAGCATGGAAGGGCACATATTAAATGCTGCTCTTCTTCCTTCTCAAAAGGTACGCATTTAAGTTCTGACTGTGACATCCAAAGCACAAACCAGACTACCCTAAAAATATAAGAACAGTTGAACAGAGCAACAAAGAAAGAGTAAACACTATCAGTGATTGTTTTAGAAGATTAAGAAGTTCCTCACAAAATGCTGTTAAAGAAATTGTTTGGCTGTGGGAGAAAGGTGAAGTTCTCAGTCAGAAAGGACAAAATAAGAAGAGGTAAAACAGTCATAGAAGAGAAAGAACGTCTTAGAGTTAAGCAAGGATATGAGACCATATTAGTGATACAGAACAACAACATGGAGAGGGAAGCAACAAAGGTAACAGTGTAAACTGGTGAAGATAATGGGACATAGCAAGAATTTCTGGGGCATCCGACAAGCTGGACCAACCCTTCCTTCCAGATTTCCATAAGAAAGAGACATTCCAGGTCTGGAAATCTCTCAGGCCACATAAAAGAAGAAAGAGGTTCACAGCTTTGAGCTAGATCCATAGATTATTTCATCAAGCAAGATTTTTGCCCTATTGTCTCCCAGGGGAATAGCTGGAAAGAATTCTACATGGGTATATCCTTTATTTCCCCCTAAGAGCTTCCTCTCTGACTTACAATTACAGTAGAAGATTAAGCTATTAGGTAAGATAGCAACTGATGAGATTTAGTGAAGACAACTACTGCAAATCAAGAAGAACAAATTGCGCTAATCACAACTTAAATTGAGGCAATTAACTGAGGAATTGCTTTGGTTGACTAAAGAGAAACATCTCATTACTCAGTAGCGGTACGAGACAAAGTATGTTAAACTTTAAGAAAAGTAACTGAAAAGGTATTTATACATTTGGCTTTTATAACATAATTTAGGATACAGCATCCAGTTCTAGTTAGCAGATACGCAGCCTAAGCAGATGTTCATTCTGCAAACAACGGTGCTAGACAAAGCTGGTATCATTCCCAGATGTTTATCACTACCACCCTAGCAGAGCTAATTAATTCCACAGCTCTACAACTGAGCCCAGAACACGTGAATGATTTCTGATCCTTTTTACATAGCTAGGCTAGCTCAACCCACTGTTAAAGGTGGCTATGATGTAAACCAGCTGACTTTGTCTGGGACTCATTGCTGTGCACTCATACAACCCCTGCTCTTGGCTGACCTATTAGTGTGGTAATTTCTGGCTCATGTGTGGTGATTACCAACTCACAGCAGGACCATCTCTAACCAGCACAGCTATACCCAATATTATATGGCCTAAGGTATCTGAAGTGGGCATAAGAACACATGACTTCTGGACAACTTAGCTTTGAAATGCCCATTATTCTTTGTTAAAGAAATCAAGAGTAGAAGAAAACTGTGTATTTGTATTATATTCAAAGAGTTACAAATGAAAACAAATAACCCAAGGCTGAGATAGTTGGACAGTTTGCTTCATGCAGAACAGAATTAAATCTCATTCTATTTATTTTGAAAACAAAATGTGAGGAAAACCCAAGGAAATGTTTAGGGTCATAGAAAATGGAAGCTGATGCCTGAACTGCAATCACAAACTCCATTGGTATCTGTGGCAAAAGGGAATTCCTAAAAACAATGTGTTCTGCAAAACAAAGCGAAAGGAAAAAAAATTCAAGCATTCAATAAAATAAGTATGAAGGTAAAACAGAGTAGAAAGGAAGCTAAATTAAGAGTGGTAATCATAATTAGAAGTGTGGAGACTTTGTGCAAGTTAGGGAGTATCTAAGAGAAGAGATTAAAGGTGAGCTGAAACATGTACACGTACATCACTCATCACTTGCTCTACTTACTCTTTCATAATTAAGAGCAAGGGACCACCCAGTAACGTTAACATAAGGTGCAAGTAAGCCGCTGGAGTTCAGGAATATAATTTCTAACATGTACAAGCTACAACAGATGTTTGTAAGTGATATAAATAGTTATGCTTCAGGGTATAAACTAACCACTAACTGTCTCAGGGTTGTGAAGAAACTACCCAACAGACTTGTTAACAAGTAATCATTCCGTCTAATTTTCCCCTACACACATTCCTTTGAAGTCCTTCAGAGAGAAACCGACGATTGGCAGATTCAGCATGGCTATTTGTTCATTCTTATTTAACTTTGTCCTGGCACTTGCTTTATAACATAGATCCTTATATTCACATACAAAGTTAAAAAGAAACAAAAATCAAAACAGCAAGCCTGTTTGACACATGAAAAGCACCTAGCTAGCATCACTTTTCATCAAAATATGTAATGGTATTTGCTTCCAGGGCACAACGCTTTCTAAAGGAGATAAAATATTGGCTGTGAGAAAGCTGCTCACCCCTTTTCCTTCAATAGGTTGAAGACAACATTATTGTGTTCCAGCAGAGTATATCCTACTGATGTACAACGCAGAGGACAGAAACCTAAAACCAACAGAGAAATATTTAGAAAATAACACCACAGAACATACATTCTGAGACAATATGATTAAGGATTTTGGTTTATTATGTGGTTCCCTCCCCAATTTTAAATAAACTGATGGGGGTTTTTTTGCATGTTTTGCGAGTAATTTTTTTTTCCATTTTTAATAAGCTGTGATCACACCCACTATCCCATGCTTTTACTTGAACTTCCCCTCATTTCATTCCATTCATTCTCCATACTTATCTTTGTCTTTGCTGATACCTCTAACAGAAGGCTACATGTGGACTTCTAACTTGCTTGCTGTTCAACTTTTATATTTCGCTCTCTTGGCTCAGTATCTGTCTGCTTAAACTAGACAAGACACATCCCAAAAATAAAACTACAAAATGCAAACAGGAATAACTCATCAGTGTTGTAAAAATCAAGCATGCAACCAAGAAAGGCGAAAGACTTTTTTTTTTTTTTTTTAAACTTAAATCTCCTTCATAATCATGCTTTGATTTTACCATGAAATGTATTCTAATGATGGCTATAATCAAGGAATCTACTACATGATAAAAACTAAGACTACAGGGAGGGGCGCACTGTTAGGATCAGGTGTTCCACGAAGACAGGTTCTGCTACAGGATTATTCTGCGA
The DNA here is from genome assembly GCA_013399095.1 of Psophia crepitans. Taxonomy (NCBI): domain Eukaryota; kingdom Metazoa; phylum Chordata; class Aves; order Gruiformes; family Psophiidae; genus Psophia; species Psophia crepitans. The sequence goes on along the minus strand of VWZZ01006508.1, from coordinate 212,170 downwards.
TTTTATAAAGCTTTGCAAAAATAACCACTGAAAATTACTTTAATTATATTTAATTTAATACCATCTGTTTGATATATTAAAGCTACTTTTAAAGAGTAGTAATGATTGTGAAAGCAAAGTAGCAAAGACTGTGAAAATGTATTTAGAAAACACAACTGCTGAAAAGCATTTTTAAAAGCCATCAAAATTATCTCAGGGGAAGTTTCAGACACTAATGTTGCACAAAGGCATCTGAAATTATATGATGGCTAAAACACAGAGCTGAGATCTTGAATCAGGTTATCTCCATTTCTCACACGGACAAAGTTCCTGTGTTTTTGCCAACTGTGTAAGAACTGGAATGCAAGTAACTCCAACACTAGAAGTGAGATGAAGTTGGTATTTGGATTTCAGAACCAAAATTTACTCACGTGTAGTGTAGAAGTAATGTTTTGCAGACAAGTTCACAGAAAAACAAAATGCTATGGGCCCCTCAATATACACGCCATCTCTGGTTCATGAAACTTAGCTCCAAAAGAACAGGGAAGATACTCGGAGGAGTTACAAGGCAATACAAGCTTCAGTCATTGGTTAGAGATGAAATACTGAGTTAGAAGGAGTTTCAGTCCAAACTGATAAAACCTGGTCTTGAAGCCTCAAGGGACAGATGACACATTAAAAGTACTTACCACTTTCTCTTAAAGTGTCAAGGACCAATGTCCCCAAAGAATGGGCTTCTCCCATTTTTGCAACTTCTAAAGTCTATTCTGAGAAGACAGCGTACCCTCTTACTCCCTTCTTTGCCTGCTATTTATCTTCTATAATTTTGGTACTAATTTTCACCCAGCTCAACTTACTGAGCTATTTTCAAATAGATGATTTCCCACTATTCATAGCATCTTCTGAATGTAGGTCACTGACAGATAAATCTGGATTATTTATTCCTTGTCTCTGCTCAGACATAAAGAACTGCTTCACTGCTGCAAATCTGAAAAATGTCCTCCCTTCATTCAGAAACACCCGCAGCAAAGAAACAATAGTGCCATTACTGCCAGACCTGGGCAGTCAAAAATATTTAATGTATGAAGAAGTAGCCCTTGCCTGCAAAGCCCTCAGCTGAAACTCTGGAAATAGACAACATTCTAGAAAGTGTATGAGGTATCGAGAGCAAAAAGAAAGAGGCGCTGAAGAAATGCAGGCCCAGGTGAAACATGCTGCAGAGGAGAAGGTTTGGCTGAGGAGCCAGAAGACATTGCAGTCATATTGCCTTCTTCCAAGAGACACTTGACAGCAATTAAGATGAGAGTCTACCCTGAAACACACCAGACAAGAAAACAAGAGAGACCTGAGCTTGCATGTTACGTCCTCTCGCATACCCCACTGGGGGCAAGAACAGGGAGCAGCTACACCTGTTAAAGGACAGAGACAATACCAAGGCACTACGGAGCCCAAAGTTGCAATTGCTATTGCCAGTTCGGGTTGTTTGGGTTTTTTTCCTTTTATTCCTCTTGCAGGAAAGCTTTAGGTATATTTTTTATTATGATAGTGTGACTTCAACTATGAAAGCAAAACCAAGGGCAACTTGCTTTGTCAGTTAAAAGGCGTATCACGATTGAAGTTTTTACTACAAAGTAAAATATGACCTTGTTCGTTCAAGCGTAGAAGAACCCTCTGTTCAGTCATTCTCCCATTTTGCATGTCAGCTAGTAAGAAACAAAGACTTGTGCATACATTCGCATATAAAAATATTAGCAGACATTAAGATACATTATATTTTTATAGATTCAAATAATAATAATGAAGCAATATGTAGAGTATATATGACAACATGCCATCAGGGATTCATTCTGCCTTTGCCGCAGTGGTTACCTATCTCCATCAACTTGCCTACGAAGAGACATTCAGTAAAATTAAGCCAAACAAATCAATATGAACTTGATGCACACAAGTTTATTGAAACTGCGCTCAATGAGAATGTCCTCCCCATTCTGCAGCAAGGTGGCTTCCATTTCCTCTATCTTATGTACTTACAAAGTGTAGTCATTATTTAGAATATTATACTTTTAGAAAGATGATGTTCCTGTTCAGGAATATAATACCAGCCTGAGGGAGTTGCACCACGCAGATACAGCTAAACAGTTATTACACAACAGCTATGCTGTCAATTTCCCTGGGAGACAAGCCCTAAAAAGGCACAAAACCAATTTTCGGCTGCAGTAAAATGAGATTTACTTCATGTCACTTCTTCCTCCTCTATTGTTCGGTGGTGCAATAAAGTTATTTATATATTAGTCTTGATGAATATGAGATTACATTAAAAAACAGAATGCATATTATAATTTCAGAAACTGAAAATTAAAAATAAATTAAATTCCACCAAGGTTAAAATTTCTTCAGAAATACAGGCTATGCCACAAGCTATCATGAACCTTTCTCTGCCCATAAGATTTTGAACTTTTATACCATGTAAGAGTGACTTTATTCAGCAAGACCTCTCCAACATTATATATACTGTATTGTTGTCCCATTAATCTTTCACAGCATCCTCTTTTCATATCATCCCATTTCAGAACTTAATAAGCCATACTAAGTATTTATATCCCAGACTATCTTCCAAGCATCACCACACAATGTCACACAGCATGACAAACAGCAAACCACCTCATGAAAAGATTTGTGTCCCTTCAGCAATTCACTCTCTGTGTAAACTCTGATTTTGGTATTTTAAGGGAATTCTGGAAATTCTATTTGCAGGTACCAAATACGAAAAAAAGGATTATAAAAAGTGTGCCACTTTACAAGCTTCAATTGCATATGCAGTAACTGGTAAAATGGATATTAAAGATGCATAAGGCACAATGAAAGCAGAATTAAGGGCATCCGGGTCTTTTGAAGAACTTCAGCTCATTAATTCTGCATACATGCTTTGTGTTTACACCAGCATATTTCTTGGGAAATATGCATAATCATGGTTCATAATCATGGTTCATGTTCATGTAACTGCCAATTTACCAGAGTGCTTCTTAGTAACAAGGAAGAGAAAGATGAAAAAACCTATCCAATCTAGTGATAAAATGTATGTCACCTCAGCATGCTAGGTATCCTGCCTCCAGGTAGCTCTTATTCTTAAGACTGCAAACTGAAGGGGGTTTTTACAGTTCCTGCTTGTGAATCCTATCTTACACATTATGGTTCCTCACACATATCTCCTTGCCACAAGACAGAGAAATATTCCCCCCGCCTCCTGCACCAGTATTACCCAATGTGCTGTCATCATAACATTTCAGACTCAAAAAAAAAAAAAGGCAAAAAAACCCACCCCCCCCAAGAAGTTAGTGCAGTATGTGCCCTGCTGCTGTCATGGTAAGAGGACCGCATTAGAAAAACTACCAAAAACCACTTACATACCAGAGGGCATGTATCAGCAGTTCCACAGCTGGAACTGATTCTGGTACAACTTTCCTACTTAATGGTAATTACTTTTTCAAACACATTTCATTAAAAAAAACCACAAAAAAAAACAAAAAACAAACAAACCACAAACAAAAAAACCCAACACACCAACAAAAGCACAGAACTTCACCCTTCACATTTCCCCAGCACTCCCCACATGGACGAACAACAGGTTTGCATATGTGCTAGACACAACTTCGTTCCTTTGCCGTTGAAGCCTCTGCAATATCCACGCAAGTGTGCAGTGAATCTCTTACTTCTGGAGCCACTCATTTTATCACATCCTTCCAGGCAAATTAAAGCAAAGCAAGGGGAAATCCTATTTTAACCGTGATTTGTATCAGCACCCAATAAACTGTGACTGAAATTAATCTTGTTTTGTGTTTATACTTTGCGGTTTCATAAAGACGACACAGAATAACCACCAATCTCACTATGCCTTTATTGCTATAGAATACTTCACAATGTTAGCACGCAGTTTATGTAAGCACACGTAAGTTTTCCAACACTTTTACTATAAAACTGTTAAAGTTTCTAATGATTCTTTCTATGAAAGACTGAATTCCTAATGCTACTGGAATACACTTAAAGGATGAAGAGTTTTATTTAACTAATAACTGCATTTAAAAGGGACTTAAGTTGTTCAGTGCATAAGAAAATGCCCTCTACTTATTTTTAGCATTTAAACACTTCATCAAAATTAAGATGCTCTGTTGTCAGTTATTTCATTTTTATGCCCTTTATGATTTAAAAAATAATGAGCCCATCAATGAACCAAGCATTAACTTGGACTAGCTGAATAAATTAAATCCTGCAACCCTCTGTCAAATCCAGTTCCAATCAGCCCGTAACCTTTCCAGAATCTCCCCTCTTTTGACCCTAACATCTGGTCAAACACGAACTATTTTGTTTTGCTGCTAAGCATAGGCCCATAGGCCCTAAAATGAACTGTTTTCTTTTCAAAATGATGATTAAATACAAATTCTTCCTTTCCTGCTTCACTTTCTCTCTCACTCTTTAGCAATGAACCAGAAGCAATCAGTTCTACTAGTTTTTGCAAAGACGACCATAGAATGGCTCGGGTTGTGTTCTAGGCGCTTCTGTTCCTGTGCTCCTCATGCTCCCTTACTTCCCTATCCATGCTGTTTCTGCTCTTCAGCCCTGTACTACCCTTCCACACCCATGTACAACTTGCCCTCTTTCTCACCTCTTGCCCACTCTCATTCCCTCCACTTCTGACCATTTGCAGTTGTGGGAAAGTGACTCAGGAATTTTGCTTCAGCCATTTTATGGGCCACGGCCATCTGGCTTGGAGGGACATGACACTTAGGCAAGGTTGAGTAACTCAGGGGAATAGCTCTTTAGGAGGAGTTAAATGCAAAGTGAGTCTGTGATAAGCTAACGGATAGTGAAAGAATGTGCGCCCTGAAGGTATCAAACCAATGGGACAGGAACTTGGGCAACTGAAAAAGGGGTGGGTGGGTATAAATACCTGAAACTTTTGTACTTGGGTGTGCTTCCTTTGAGGCGCACCAGATTCAGCTGACTCGTTTGTTTTTAATAATTTTTTTTTAATCTTTGCTTCGAACACTTTCCCCTCTTTACATTTAATCTGTGGGCAAGTGTTTCTCACATAGTTTTGCTGGTACCATCCTTTCCAGGCTCCTGGGCCTACTACACTTAGAATAGAATAGAATAGAATCATTAAGGTTGGAAGTGACCTCAAGGATCATCTAGTCCAACCATCCCCCCACCACCTATTACCCACTAAACCACGTCCCTAAGTACCACATCCAGCCTTTCCTTAAACACCCTCAGGGATGGTGACTCCACCACCTCCCTGGGCAACCCGTTCCAATGCCCGACCACCCTTTCCGAGAAGAAATTTCTCCTCATCTCCAACCTGAACCTTCCCTGGCGCAACTTGCAGCCATTTCCCCTTGTCCTGTCACTAGTTATCTGTGAGAAGAGGCCGACCCCCAGCTCGCCACAACTTCCTTTCAGGTAGTTGTAGAGGGCAATAAGGTCTGCCCTGAGCCTCCTCTTCTCCAGACTAAACAAGCCCAGTTCCTTCAGCCGCTCCTCATAAGACCTGTGCTCCAGCCCCTTCACCAGTTTCGTTGCCCTTCTCTGGACACGCTCCAGGGCCTCGATGTCTTTCTTGTGGTGAGGGGCCCAAAACTGGACACAGTACTCGAGGTGCGGCCTCACCAGGGCTGAGTACAGGGGGATGATCACCTCCCTGCTCCTGCTGGCTACTCTATTCCTGATACAGGCCAGGATGCCGTTGGCCTTCCACCAAGCTTCAATCTCTGTGCCCCACCTCTCTCCCAACACCAGTCTGCATCCCTCCATGATTACAACTGCTGCCTAAGCATTCTGGGGTTGGAGGAGAAGCACATATAGACTACTTGGGATTAAACTTACCCATCACCTACTGCTGTGGGACGCATCATGCTTAACTACTTGGTCCAGATGATGACTGCAGAGTCAGGTGACATGCAAGGACCAACAGACAGGAAGATATTCGTGTTACACGGAATTTTCAGACAGTTTAGTTAACAAATATTTGCCGAGTAACATGCATGAAACAGTTTTTTTAAGAGCTTATGATCTGTTGAAGTTTCTTGAGGTACAGCCATATGCTCTGTGTCAATGTTTATGCTCTCTTCCCCTCTCTACTCTGCAACGCTAAATTTCAGAACTGAAGTGTTGATATGCTCTTAAATAAGCCAATGAAGCATTTCCCCTGCTTTTAAATTAACATAGTTAATTTATCTTAAACAAATTTTCCGAAGGCTGAGTCATTTTCACCTAAAGTTTCCAGAAGAACCCTGCTCTAACATACTCAGCATGGCAAATTTCAGTATGACTGAGAAATAAGCTACTGAAAACACCTCAAAATAGTAGTAATAAAAAGTGCCAGGTAACCTTACTCCTGGCATTGCTGCCATCATGGCCCACAACACGCACAAATACATAACAACACATTTAAATTAAGTGATCATAGACTGACCTGGAAGTTCAGGTTCTCTAGTTACAAAACATGAAACATCACACACACATTTTCGTTCCCATAGTCTCTAGGTATGTTAAACATGTTTCATGTTCCAAGTTCCAATTTCTGTTTCATAATCATCTTTGTTTCCTTTTAATATAAAAGATTTACACTTTATTTTTCAGTAATAAGTATTCTAATATCATTTTCCCTTTGTTTGCTATGTGATTTGAAAAACGCTAAGCAGGAGGTGAAGCATAGCCATATTCCCTAGCGTCCTCTGTCCTCAAGAAAAAACACAGGCAATTCCAAAAGCTCACATATAAAATACAAATCGCAATTCGTGGTTTTACACAATGGATCCCGCTTTTAGTACACCAGCAGTAAGGCACCATTCTACTTTGAATTTACTGTCAGCTGCAGATGACAGTTACAGACCCGTAAGTATAGCTGGCTAAGGGACAGTACATGATTATCACAGTCACTTAGTTTCCACTTTCAAAAATCACCTTTTCACTGTCCGAGTACTGAAATGGCTGTCCTGTTTAACAGCAAATAGCTCTTTTATACGCATCCGTGAGAACAACATGGCCTGGAATAGTTGCCATATTAAAAACAAACAACAGTGTTCATATGAAGGATAAGAAAGCATATGATGACAAGCAGACCTAAGTTTTGTTTCTGCTTCTAACACCAACTTCCTTTTTGTCTTTCAGTAACATAGGTGACTTGGTATCCCCACGCTGCTTCATAAAAGCATGCCAGTGCTCCATTAACAACAAGGATTGGCATTTCCAGATTCTTGGTGTAGTCACTTTACTTTCTACCCTACTTCTAGTTACATTTGATGATACCTGCGCTCTACAGTTACAACATGAAACAATCTTACTGAAGGAAGTGAAGAACCTGCTAACAAATGCAAACACTTCAGCATTCGGTTATCTTAGGGAGAGCTACAATGGTCCCAGAAAAATACTTTGGTAACACCTGGCAGCAAGTCAGCAAAGGAAAGAATTCTATCAGCAGCTTTTTTTCCTTGCTCTTGGACTCCTCTTGCTTAGAGGAGTGGTAAGTTGTTTTGCATTTTGTACAGCATTCAGCTGTGGTAAAATAACCCCCCCCAGAGACTTATCATTTGTAAACCTACAGACTCTTTTAACAAGTGAGACTGAAACAACCAGCTGCTGCAACAGAGAAGTAACATTTGTGGAATTTTAAATATCAGACAAAAAAATAATTCAGTCTTTCTTACACCAAGATAAAAATATTAATCTGCTTTATTGTGAGCTTTCACATGTGTGCCAGTTTTGCAGGGGTAACATTTGGCTCCCAGACCACCACATAATATTCTGAAATACAATTTGGACTACATCTCTCTTCATTCCGGACATTAACAGAGCCATTAGAACAAGCAGTTCCACTATCACAGTAGTGGGTCCGAGGATCATTCACCCTTGGCTGTTAGTACAGGGCATAATAACAGCAAAAGAGTTATTCTTTTCCAGGAAATTGAATTGGTCCTAAACACTTCTGAACTTGCTGTGGTAGCAATCAGAATTATTATGACTTTATTACAGCACTGCATTTACAGTACAGGGAAAGGTGTAAGAAAAATACAGTCAGAAAGCAAAATTCTGAAAAAGAAAGTGCAGCTTCTAGGAGGCACACCCGTTTCATAAGACTAAAGATATTTAGAATAAACACATATTTAATTCATTCTAAATGCTGCATTCATTTCAGCTGCACTAATTGAAGACTGCAAAGGATTGGTTTTAAAATGTTACTTTTATATTCAAAGATAATCCAAATCTTTAAAATTTTATCTAGATTAAGAAAGAGTACAAGTCAAAGCAGTAAGTTAGTTAGGCTTTTTACATGCCAAAGTGCAACTTCCAAATAGAAAATAAAACTCCAACCAACCGTAACACCATACATAAAACTTGAAGAATTCTCGGTTTTCCTATTAGCACATAAGAAGTGGTAATAAGATAAATTCCAGTCCAGCAAAGCACTTTATCTACATGATAATAAGACCCACTTCAGATATGAGACAGGTATTAGTATTTAATTTATACAGGAACGGATACACAGGCACAGATAAAAAAACTGCATGCCCCCAAATCACTCAGGAAATCAATGAGAATGAATAGTGTCAGTCTTCAAAGTCTCAGTGCAGGGCAACAGCCTCTGTACTATATCTATCTTTACCCTGCGAACAAAGTAAATGCAGCTATGCCTTTCACCACTTAACTGAAGGTTATGTTAAGAAAACTCTGAAATCTACACTGAAGTTTCCCTGTGGATACTTTAATCATAAAATGATGAGAAAATATGTAAAGTGGTAACAGTCAACAGAAAAAAATATACTATACACTTCATAAAATGAACTGAAGATAGAACATACATTAAAAAAAATAAAAACCAGAATTACTTATTTTGGATAGCTTAAAAACAATGACATACCAAGAAGTGTGAAACTATTTCTTCAGACTAAGTAAATGTGAAATGTTTGGTGTTTTTTTTCCCCTCAAAAGTTTTTGAAAACTTACATGTAATGATTATATGTGGCTACACACACACTCGGAAAAGGATAATTCTGCAATTTTGTTTTACAGAGCTATTTAGAAAATGCACTTGAAATGCATTTGCTGTTGCTTGATACTCTAGCAATTAAAACATCTGGAAATACATTGAAAGATTTCTGATACAATCACAACATTTGTTTCCTGATTTAGTATAACCCATAAAAGTTGTACATGCAGCTAACAGGGACTAAGCAGGTCTCATTCTTAAACAAGACTTCAGCGCTTACCCAGCTGTAGAAGCTGTATGACTTTAACTACACAGATACCTAAAGGGATATAACCCCATAGCACAGGCACACCATAAACAGTTTATATCCCATACAGCAAAGGGAGCAAGTGTATTCACACTACGGCGAACAGTGAGGTGCAAAAATTTCTAAAGCTGTAGTTGTCACAATCCCCCTAACCGAACAGTCTACACTGTTGAAACTTTGTGCAGAGCATGCTCTAGAATAAAATTACGAGCAGTATTACGAACTAGCTATATGTGCACGGGTTTGTAAAGACGAGGAAAGAATTTTTTAACAATTAAATGAGACTTTTAGCATACATTGAAAATGATCTACATCCTCCTGCTATCCCGCATAGGATGGTGGCTCAAGTGTTTTCCAGCATCCACAGATCAGAACATACTGTCCATGCTCCCTATTCCTATGATCTGCTCAATGGAATGCACACATCATATTCCAAACAGGGGCAAGGACAAAAATGAATCTTGCCTTGACAGCTCTTATCTGCATATGACTAAAAAAAAAAAAAAAAGTAATTCATTGCATGGCATAAAAATTCACTTATAAGGGTATTGTACCAGATCTAGTTTCCTTCTCCCTCCCAAAACCATACTCACTAGCCATTTTTTCAGATGTAACTGATAAAAGGGGTCACAAACCCAGCAGCAGATTAAAAAACAAAAGCAGAAAAAAAAAATCCATGACAGTCTAAACTTACATTTTATGTTCCCATTTAGTACAACAGAAAATATTTAAGAAATAATAACAAAGATAGCGATAAGCCATACAGAGAAGTATCGCACAGATGTGTTAACTACTTGTGTTGTAAACTGATGAACTCTGGGCCACAGAGCTGGGGCTGTGGGAACGAGGGAAAGCTATCGACTGCTCCACAGAGACCTGGGACATGTGGCTAATTGAGGCAATATTTCAGGATAAAACCAGCACTTGATTTATTATTGTTTACACACATCATAAGCAGGGCCTCTGGGCAATGTCAAGTTTCAGCTCCTAATTGCGGCTGTGTAAACATTCAGGAAGCCTTGGTCTAGGTGTCAAGAAGCCTCTACTCGTAACCGAGCCAAGAGACAATGAGGTCACATCAGGAATAAAAAAACCCCAGAACCCGGGAGGAGGAAGAAGCCACCTCACGCCAGCACTGCACACGCAGCCCCAAGCGCCAGCCGCTCACAGAATCCGCTTTCTATGAATACGAGGGGAGGCGGCGGGTGCGGGAAGCACAGCCACAGACACGCCGGCCTCCGCTCTCCCGGGGGCCGGGCCGGGCTCTGCCGCCACCGAAGCGGCACCAGGACGAGGGGGTTGGGGGGTGGCACCACCCTACCCCCGCTGGCACCCCGCGGCGCCGGCACGGGGGGCTACGCGTGGCCACAGCGGCGAACTGCCGCCGGCAGCCCCCTTCCTCCCCCCGGCGGGACCG
>VWZZ01006508.1:179834-200593 GCA_013399095.1 Psophia crepitans | reverse complement strand
GTGCCCGGCCACGCCTCTTCCCCGGGTCGGAGGGGTGGCTGGGTGGGTGAAACCACCTCCTCGGGGGAGGAGGGGGAGGGCGATACCAAGTGGCTCCGCCACAGGGGGCGAGGGCGGCTACCGTCAGGCGGGCCGCCTCACCTCACGCGGAGCCCGCTGCGGCCGCCTCAGGGTTTGGGGAGGGGCTGTAGGGGTCCTCAGGCGCCTCAGAGTCCTCCAAACCCTGGTCTTCCTCCACACGTTAGTCCCGCTCCAGGCTCTGAGCGAGGACGGGACCCTGCAACTGCAACCAGCATCTCCCCAGGACCCGAGGATCCCGCCATCACCCGAAATACTGTCGTTTTCACTGGAACTCCGCTTCCTTTCCCCACTTGGAATTAAAGAGCAGTATCACAGCTCTGCCTTCCCCTTCCACCACTGTTCAACGTGCCCTCTTGCCCTAAACTGTTGTTTAAGCAGGGAGCAGGAGAACCGGGGAAGCATGGCTTCTGACCAACGCCATGTCTGGTGGCTCGGCCTTTTCGCTCTCAGGATGTTTTAAAAGTTTCTTCTTGATTCTCCGCTGTGCAAAAGGGCTTTGAACGTGCACGTTTCGGTGGGTGCTCTGAGGTGATCTCTCATCTTTACCTTGCTCCTCGTTCTTGCGACATCAGAAGATTCATCTCGGTAACTTCTCCCACTCTCTGAGGACAAAATTTACCACGGTGGGAAGAAGCTGGCACACGGACTGCGAATCTCGTCCTAGGGAGCCTAGCTCAAAAGCAAAGCAGGTTTAATTTCAGGTTTTGTATTCCCTCTGCGGAACAGCAGCCAGGAATCTATGTGATCACCCTGTACTGCTGTAACCTGGGAAAGCCCTACAGTTTTTCGAGGCCCGTGCCACCCTTCCTCTGGGTTTAAGGGTAGCAAGCTGCCCAGTTTGTTTTATATATTGCTTTCCTGGGCCAGGCCACCTAAAGGAGATCTGGCTAATACACCGGCAATAGAAACGGCACCTCAAACCCTCCTGCAAGCCAGGTCTGCCTTCGTTCCTCTGAGCACAGCTGCCGTGTCCAGACCCTGCTCAGCCAGCACGGTCGCTCCGGGTCGCCAGGAATCTCGTCACCCTGCGCACACTGCCACCATTTGTCCACTAACAAAACCGCCGTTTCATCCTCTTGCTAGGCTGCTCGGAGCCTTCACCGGGAGTTTGTTTTCATGCCGTTTGTCCCCGTACAGTCAGAACCACGTGGATGTCGGGCTTGTGAACAGAGAAGGAACTTGTACACCGAACAGAGAGAGCGGGAAAGAAAATGAACTGTGCTAATCCAGAGTGCTCAGTTGTGTGAAGCAGGTCTCACAGTTCAGGTCAAGGACTTATATAAACAAGATTTGAAAAAAAAAATATAAATTACAGCTCTTAGTTTGTCTTACAACAGCCTCTTTCTCTATTTCTGCTCTTGCATGGTGCAGCAACACCTCTAATAGAGTTCCTGTGGCCAGGCTGGCTTCTTCTACCACAAGTTTCGTCTCTCATTATCCCTGACACATTCATTAGTGACACATTCACTAAACAGTGCTTAAAACTAACTGATTCCCATGCCCAGACTTGTCTCTTCTTCAGATTTGATTCTCCTTGCAAACCCTTTGTTCTCCTTCTGCCTTGCCCGCATTTCTTTGGACAGGAGTTCACTGATTTCTTCTGAAAAAGGCCAGATCAAATTCGAACTAATTTAGTTTCTGTTTAATCTCTTCTCCCAGTGATCTTCAAAGTCTTTCTCGATGCCTTGAATTTTCCTTTCTCCTTCTGCTTCCCTTTGCTTTTCCTTCCTTTCCTGCCTGCCGCTTGCTCTTCCCCGTTCCTGCCCTCACACGACAGGTGTAGAAATTCCTCATCCGCTGTCTTCCCCTCACCCCAGTAATCCCATCTCTTGGTCTCCTTTGGAATAAATGTTACTCCATCCTCTACTCTCCTCAGCCTCTCATGCTTTTCATGGTATCAATAAATGTTCTAAGTCCCTCGATCTTAAAGCACGTGACTCCCCGAGCGCCAGAGTTAAGAGAGCCTGGTTCCCCGCACGTTTATGCCTCGTGATTTGTTAACTTCAGGGTCTGAGGTGCAAGCTTTGACTGAAATCGCTTCCAAAGTTGTGGTGTACACAAGATCTCTCTTTAGTCAGTGAATGCTGTTGCCTAAAAGCTGCCGCTCCAGTCTCACCGTCGTTCAGGAAGTACAGGAATACATCTTCCCTGCTCCACAATTTATTTTCATGAAAGTTACAGGAATGAAATTATCCTATCTCCTACAGTGCTGGAGTCAGTTGCTAGGTTCAAACGTTATTAAATGACATGGATACACCTCCAAATATACCTGTACCTACATGGCATGACCATATAAACCTCGTTCCCGTAAGAAAGTAATGTAAAAATCACCCTTGAATTAACTTGTGCCTTCCAGCTGCCCAGCTCACAGCTCCCCAAATGTGCTGTTCCCAAGCACTGTCAAGAGGTCCCAACTTTTCATTTTATCTTCAGCTCTCTCTGCTACAGCTTCTGCAGGCTTGAAAGCTAAGCTCGATTTTTAAAATATCACAGCTGAAATGACTCCAGGATATGAAGATTTAAGAAAAGCACTAAAAATTACGAGGCTTTTGAGAGAAGCCTGCAACATTTGGAAAACAGAAGGAGCTGGGAGGAGAGGAGCAGCAGGGAAAAGAATAAAGAAGTAACTGAGACACGTGATCCAAAGGCAAACAAACAAACAAACACCAAACAAAAAGGGAAAGGGTATGCAGCCTTTTCTTTCTTTCTTTTTTTCTAATTGTCCAAACAAACGGTGTTGTCCCTCCACAGTTCTGCAAAAGGACAAGGGCCCAATACATAGGATGGAAGGCAGCAATCGTGAGGAAATTCTCTGTGCTACACATTTTATAAGGTTTATTACACACCTCGTAGTTTTATGCTATGGATTTCCATTGGTATGGGTGTACTCACTCAAGTGCAGTGGTGAGAGGGCTGCTTTTCTTCTGAAAAAGCAAAAGCCACCTGCCAGGGTGAATGAAATGCCATTTGAATATTTCCTAATTGCAAGTGACAAGGACATAAAAATGAGGTTCTGTAACATTTAGGCTTGTAACTGCAAATAACAGAATACTCAGATTCTCAAACTTCTGTTACTTTTTCTTCACGTTATACATATTAAATACGCTCATTAAGCACTGCTGATTACTTAAAGCACACACAGATATGTTTGTAGGGTCAGGACCTTACTTGCTTACTGCGAACCGTCCCAGATATGTAAGAGCATTCCTCACAGTTGGAACAAATATTTGCAAACACTAAGCTATGAAGGTCCTGGCTCACCACAGGAGCAAAGCACTCTCCCAAATCTATTCTCTGAAAAACACTTTCAGTTGCAATTTAGCCATAGTAGGATTGTGCAAATGTATTGGAGGGCAAAACTGGATCCTATGCACAGTTGCTGGATGAATTAGGCTTACTCTGACATCCTTTAGTAGTTCTAAGTTCTCAAGATGACAACCATGTGCATAATCTAACATTCCTCTGCATTTAACCTATGCAGAAAAAGGAGACTTCTCATGGCTCTTCACTGTGTACTTTGCAACTCTTTCATAATTAAGCTTTCAAAGGAAACATTTACAGAGAGGTGCAGGGATGGGCTTCCATGCAGGTGGCAGCAATCTGTACTCATAACCTATTGAATAAAGACTGTAATTGCAGTGATAAGACTGGAATAATCTAAGCAGAGCAAGGGTTTCTCCCGATTTCTGTAAAAATCAGGCGAGTTTTTAAGTGCTGATCTCTGAACAATGGGAGGCCTCTGCAGCAAACCAGTTTCTTATTTCGTCACTCCAAGGGAAAAAAGTGTGCAATAAGACGTGTCAACGACTTCGATGTCCTCTGGCTGTTTGGAGAGCACTCCAGAAAGAAACCTCTTCGCGCCCTGTTTGCAGGCACGGCACATTCACATCTGTGGCCACAGCTTTATGTGGTATAGGAGGAGCCTGGGAAAAATGTGTGACTTATTTTACAATGGATATGGCTTTTAAGATTTTAAAGCTGAAATTAATGAGTTAACTCAGTCTAAATAAATGTCAAGCTTTGCTTGAACTGAATCGTGGAGATCTGTGTAAGTCAGCCGGGAACACTCTCTCTGGAGAAATTAAGAGCTGATGTCCCACAGCAGGACTTGGGCTCTGACCAAGAGCTGGCACTGCTGTGCAGTTCTACTGCAAGCAGTTTCTGTGTGGGGATTGAGATGCCATCTTTCTGATGAGCAATTATTGTCCTGTGCTTTTCCACCCCCTCTGCTCAGTAGAAAAACCCAAGGTACTTAAAGCCTCCTTCAAAAAAGGGAAAATTATGAATGTCTTATTCAACATTTCTCCTCGTGTTAAATCAAATTTGAATTTCCAGAGCTGTACGTTAGCTGAATCACTGGCTACATACTACTCACTCCATCTGTTTATATGGTTGAGTCACTGCATTACCAATATCTTAACACGTTACTTGGAAAGAATTTTAGGCGATCTGGAGGATAAAACCCCAAAGCTCTATAAGATAATGTTCCCTTCTGTATGTTCTGTAGTACCACACTATACATCGCTTGCTTTCTGCTATCGGAGATCTTAATTTGAACAAAATGCTATTTTAGGAAAAAGAGCTTACCGCAGAAGTACAGCTTCCACTTAGAAGCTGAAGACTGAGCTGCGGTGTAGAATCCGCTGTCACCTCCCCATGTGCAATGCCTTGCCCTGGGAACTGTGCGAGGAGTTCCATGGTGATGGAACAAACATCTTTCACAACCCAAGCTATCTTTTTTTCCACTTGAGATACCATAAACAGATTACCTTCTGAGGGCAAACTGCCTGTTTTTAATGATGCCAGAAGTTGAGAGCATTGTTTGACTGCAGAGTTTCTGCAAAAACGTGTTATTTTTAAAAAGACCTTTTCGTTCACCTGTGGAAGGGTGTGCAGGGGATGAGGGGAGTGAAAAACAGGGCAGAGAGCAGAAAAGCAGAATCAGAAGGACAGAGGTGGAATTGCTAATACACGTCTTGATTTTTATTTTATGAAAAACATAAAAAGATAATATTTTGTATGAATCCCACCGTGGAGGACTATGAACGCATTCACGTTATACTGGGAGTTGAGAAGCAGAAAGTGAAACCAACTGAAATAAAAGAAAACCAGTGAGACTAGTTTTACCTTCCAGACCAGAGGCTAGATCCAACTCTTACAGAAGTCCGTGGAACAATTCCCATCGGCTTGAGCAGGATTTGGATTTGGCAAAGTGAAATGAAGAAAAAATAACCAGGAAGCATTAATGAGAGGTTCTCAAACACTGGTCTACAGAGTGCTTTCTCCAGTCCATAGAGACCTGTCTTTCCTCTTCATTACTCATTTACTTACAGCTGCTTTTATGGGTTTCTGCATTTTGGAGCCTGGAAGAACCGAGAGGCGTTGGTAACAGGGAATGAGAATGGCCGGCCAGCCAACCTGCTCCCGACACTGTTTTGCAAATGGAAGAGGAAAGAATTCAATTGCTGAGCAAATAGAGAAAAAATAAAGAAGGGAGTATCTGAAGGAGTAGAAGGCCATTAAACTGAGAGGATTAGGTGGCCTTCAGCAAGGATTAGGTGCTTTCCTGCCTAATGCAACTGTCTAGCCAGGCACCTGAGCTCCTAGAACAAAGCAAAAGAAAAGCTGAGCTCCATGCAAACGTCTGCACTGAGCTAAAAGCAAATAGGAAATGCCAAGGGCAGAAGCGTTCCACAAACAGTCCTCTTCTTGTCTTCGCCGAGTTGGGATTTGTGGAAATTACCATGCACACCCACCCCTGGGCTGGAATTAGGCAAACCCGTCTCTGATGGTCCACATGGCAGTACGCACACCACATCCTGCAGGCGCACATCCACCTTGTCATTCCAGATGTGATACACATTCCTACCACCACATCTAGCTGAAAGACTTTCCTCTTTGGAGCAGTCACGTATCTGGACTATGTTTGGGGCAGCTATGCAATTCACGCTTCCAGGCTTCCACGCTTCCTCCTCGACATGGAGGACCGTTGTCACCCTAGTACAAGGATGATACGAGCATGCATGACAGCCTGGATGGACCTAGCTGGCGCCCAACTCTTAACTGCAGGGAAATCCTTCCTTCTGCATGTACTTGTGGATCAAACTACCTTCAGTCCAACAGTGGCCAGTAGTAAGTGCTTAGTGAAGAAAGCGTAAGAAACATGGTAACAACTGTGTCAGCCTTCCTCTGGTGTATCTTAGGAGCTCCTGGGGTCGATAGTTGAGCACCTTTCTGAATCAGAAGCTGCAATCAGACCATCGTATTCAATGGCCACTGGCAGACTTCTCCATCAATTCCTCTATTCACTTTTTTGAACCTATTTACAGATTGCGATTCTATAATGTCCTTTTGCCAGCCAGAGAGTCTCTCCTTGGAGTCAGACTACCTAAGTCAGTCTTTCTTCACAAGAAAGAGGAGATATAGGAGACTTTCTGGACATTTTTCCTAACATTTGTTGATGAGAAAACATTCTAAGAAAGAAGGGATATGTCAACAGCTTGCAGAGCAATAGGGTACAGAGATCCCTACACTGGCTCTGCGTGAAATAGCTTTGGATCTGGAAGCAGAAGTGATACCAGCCTCCTGCTGTGCCCAGGTCAGTTGGTGGGCTGAGAGGCAAGGTGAATCAGCTTGAAAGCGAGTGCTATGCTAGCGAGGCAATACTGCTTCTGGGATCCAAGCCTGTATCCCTGCCACAGTCTGCACCTTCCTCTGAGAAGGACTGGCCCATTCAGACCCGGCTTGGGGATCTGCAGCACCGAGCTGCGTTGTCTGCACTAACACGTCCCAAGAAGCACCTTTGCAATGCCTGAGGGTACAGACCCACCTCCTCCTCCACCGACCTTCTAACCTGGAAGCTGCAGGGCAGGGGCTGTTCAGCTCTTTTCATTTGCCAGCATCCTATTTATTTCCCAGAGCGGGTGCAGATTCCCAGGCAGAGCCTTAAGCCTCCTCCCATAGACAGGGTGCATGAAATCCCACAGATCTGCAGACCACATGCCCCATACCACTGCTGTAGGGCCTCCTAGGACCAGAGCTGTACTCATCCATTACCGAGACTCTTCCTCATCTCGTACAATACTTACTGACCAGTGCAGACAACGATGGAACGATGCCCTGTAGGATTATTTAGCACATGTGATCCAGAAACAGACCAGAAATTAAATTCTCCCTGTACCATGCCCTGATTGCTCTCGTGCTCTGCGTCCAAGCCAAGTCACCTCCTGCATCCATCAGAAATCCCCATATTTCCCTTCGTGCTCTTAGGAAGGAGCTGAAGCACAGCCCCTGAGGCAGGGTGAATTGCTTGGTGTGCCCAACAGTGCATGGCTGTCACACACTGCTCCCCACTGATGGGACCTTGGTAAAGTTCTCCAAGATTCATCCAAACTAAAGGAGGAACCCTGGTCTAGTGAGCAGCACACTTACCAGGGAGAGAGGAGACGTGGGTCCCAGCTCAGAGCCCCGGCAAACAGCCAAGGCTGGCTGGCTTTTTCTCTCTTACCCAAGGAGTTTTGAGCCCCAGAGAAGAGAACTATTAGCAATCCATTCCCTTTTACTCCTGTCAGGTGTAAGTCACATTAGTAAGGGTTGCTGGTTTTTAAATCTAAGAAAGGAAGGTCATGTAGATTGCATCTCTTTCCTAATAATCCGTACATTTTGGTAGCTTTGCTTTCATAAATATGCTGTTGAACAGGGTCAGAAAGAACACACTGGAATCAGCAGAGGCCTTTCAAAAAGTGCCAGAAGCAATACTGCTTATGGCTTTGTAACTGTTCGTAGAAAGCAAGAGTCAGCATTGCAGTCCACTTCATAACTAACCCATGCACTCCGTAAGTAGTTTAAAGCATCAGAAAAGGCAGCGACAAAATCCGCTTTTCACTGAGGGGTGACTCTTGTTATGCTCCCTCACCGTTTCAGAGATTTACGGTTCAGCCGTCCCTCGGGTTTGCTTCCCTCGGGCCCACTTTCTGAGCACTGCAACCGAACCCTGTCAAAATCCTTCTTTTGATTTGTACTGCCTTCTCCAATTCTCTGCTAAAAATGATCATGCTTCTGCTTTTCCAGTCGCACCGGAATCAAAAAGCTGCATCAAACCCAGCACATTTATCTCAGTATGACATCCCACGTATAAAACGTGTGCTTATTTTGGATGTCAATCTTCATTATTTTCTTTACTTCAACCAGAGCTATGAAAACAAACACAAAACATGCAAGGGACTTTTTTTTTTTTTTTTTTGTGATTCCTCAGTACTGTTTCGGAGTACTGTATGGATCCATATGATGATGGTCTTCCTTTAACTGCTAAGGAAGCATATTCCTTGATTCTACAGCCTCGGCAGGCAGAAAGCCGAGCTCCCATGCAGCACAGTTTGCGCGACAGACTGCGTTCACACAGTGAGGTTGAGCTCTGTCTGCCTGTAGGGACTGCAGCTTGCTTTTTCTTTTTAAAACTTGGGAGCAAAGTTTTGCGTTTGGGCTTTGTGTTTTCTCCCCAATTAGTACAACATTAGCTGCGTGTAGCCAGAACCTGTGGTGACTATAAACTCCAGCTTCTCCCCAAGCAGACCCTGCAGCGGTAGGATGCTACTGATACAATTAAACATCAAACAAGTGAAAGCTTTCAGAACCCCCATTTTCCTGTCGTACCTAGACCCAGCCTTGCCCCCTTCTCATACTCCAGTTCAGTTTTGTATCACCACCTCTGCTGCTGACAATACTTTTTTCAATGGGAATATCACAGCCGGAGCCACTGCCAGAATCTCTTGGCAAACGAGCTGCTTTCTGAGTCAGAGCCTAATGCCATTACAAGGTCTGCAACAGCTGCAGCAGTCATACATCTGCAAGTCATTTGAACGTTTTATGATGAATAAAAACTATCCATTACATAGACCTATACATTATATATTAACCCTAATACTTATTCAGTTACAGTAACAATAACCTTTTCCCTCTGCATGCAGTAAACTTCTTTGGCTACAGCATGTGTTAACAGAGATACTTAGAGCTCCGGTCCACAGTGGAGCAGTCCCTGTGTAAATATTACCTAACTTATTCTACCTATTTAAACACAAAATGGGATGATGGAAAGAAAGAAAGAAAGAAAGTGAATGTAAAGCTATAAAAATTCATACCATGCATAAGGAAACCATTTTTATATAATTGCATGAGACCGCATACAGTCATACAAATAGAGAGGATACAAAACAACGAGAAATGTAGAGGAAGAATGAAAACACGGACTCAAAATGTATAGTTAAGAGACTTGATTACGGTATGCACAGATCTCAAACCCATCCAGATGTCCACAGCTGGCAACCTGATCCTCAATACCATAGTCAAGATTTGAAATCTAAAAAGTCAGAATGCTGAAGACAGGGTAGCAGGGCTTATGGAAAAAGAAACGGGAGTTGTCAGTAGTTAAAAACCTTTAAAATAATGACGATAATAAAGAAACATAAATGTGGTTTCATGAAGGAAATATATACACAGCCGCAAATTATGAAGTCAGCCCTTCAGGACATTACATTCCTCATGCAAGTTGCTGAGCCCGCTCAACATAAATAGGTGTAAAATACACTCACCGGCTTAGTGACTTCAAGGATGGAGTCCCATATGTGATTCCCTACCAGGGAGTCTTCTACATATGTATACTTTTACAACAGTAAATGTGGACTGGGCAAGACATACCTCCCTATGAGTTTCACCATAAGAGTTTTAAAGAGACAAGGCAAAAGTCTGGCATGGGAGAAATCTATCATAGCTTTTCCATGAGATTCACTCAGAGCCAGGATTCTACTAGCAACTCACCAGCATGTAAATACTATTTCATTCGTTCATTCATTATCTGTCATTTGCAAAATTTTTCAAGTCTCAGAAATACATCTCTCTTGCTTCCCATTGACTTTTACTCTGTATTTCATGTATCAGTTTAGTGCCCCTCATAACGTCAGTATCGCTTCAGAAGCAGAGAGTCAAGTAATTTGCACTTCCACACTAAGTTAAATGCGTGGATTAGTAAGCTACAAAATAGTGCAAGTTTTAAATAAGAAGCAGCTATTAGAGTAATCTTACAGTTAAGAGAAGTGACTTTTAGGAAATGTTTTCTCGACTTGATCTGCTTCCTCTGTGCAGTCAGAGGCCAAACTGTTTATTTTACTGGCAATCCATCGCTATTGCTTGTGCTGGTTTAATATTTCCATTCAAACAATCCACATATTAAAAATGAAAAAGAAAACCCTGATAAGGTTACAAACAGTTCATTTAAAAGGGATTCAAAATGTATCCAGCAGAGATTACTTTTTTTTTTTTTTAAGAGTCAGAAAAGCATTACATTTTCAGACTGAAAAATCACCTTGCCACTGACCAACAGGACGCTTTACTTGACACGGCCGAATCCCCGTGGTCACTTTGTGTAGCACCTACCTCCCACTTAAAAAAAGGGGGAAATCCTGGCCCTTCTGATTACAAAGATAACTTACCGAGCGTGGCGTGACGCAATGATGTCTTTCTAAGTCAGCAGCCAGCCAGCTGTCTGTTTGCTGCTGCTCCTACTTTTCCCATGCTCCGGCAGAGCGGAGCGGAGCAGCCAGGCCAGTTGCACAGCCGCTATCGAGTCAAAGGGCAAGAGCGAAGCTTAGAATAAACACGTTGTTTTCACTCGGTCGCTTGAAGTGCTGCCAAATCTCTTAACATTAGTACACATAAATCGGTGAGTATCATGAAGCCCGAGGCCCAAGCAGCTGGAATCTTGTAGTTGTTACCTGAAATCTTAACATCCAAAAAAATAGCTTCCCCATTCCCCGAGGCTATGTGGAAAATCTCAAAAAACACAACCATAAAAGTACTACTAACATCAAGGAAAAGAACTCCCAATTATTTTTTTCTTTAGTTCTCTTTTTTTATAGTCATCTCAAATTTGCGAGGCCAGGGGGAACGGGGTGTCTTTCTCAAGATTTTCAAACGTGCTGGTTTCCCAACACCGTGCCGAAGAAAGCACTCATTGATTCTAGAGGTAAATCCTAAACTTATTCAGAGGGGAGGAAGACCATGAAGATAAGCAGCTGGAGGAAGGGTAGACAGGTCAATTTTTCTCTGCCCAACGGCGAGCGTCAGGAGGCAAGAGTGGGGTAGTGATGTTCCTACCCCGGACAACAGCTCTGAAACGGTTCTTCAGCAAGGACTTGACAGAAAAAGCTCCTTCTCCTTATCCAGCCGCCAAGAGAAAAGAAGTTGAAAAACACTGAATCCTTATGGCTAATGGGAGGGTGATATAAAAGATGGAGGCCATTGACTGGTGTCCAGAGACAACAACCTGGTATGAATTCCAGCACCATTCCACTTCCCAGCAGCTGGATTTCTCACCAGGGTGGATTGCTGGTTTTGGACACCTCCCCATTTTTTCCCCCGTCTGTTAACAGTCTTCCACTAGTAAGTATTTGGAACAGTTGTAAAGCTTTTTTTGTATCTAAACTGCCTTGCCATTGCCTGAATGCAATTTCAAAATTGCTGACATTTCTGCGCAGGCTATCTGAAATGTATTTTTGTCATGCTGTTAATAACCGTTGTGTCTCCTGGGAGAGCCTCAGCTAGCTCAGAGTTTCTAAACGATGTGCATGCTTGACAGAGAAGATGTAAGAAAAAAAAAAATCTTTCTCATTTTTTACTAATTTTTATTCTGTGTTGCTCAGTAAACGTGATGGACAAAGTTGGGACCGCTAACTCCTCACTTATAAAGTGAGGATGAGAACCCAAGAAATTATGCGACTTGCCAACAGTTACGCAGGCAGCCGGGGGTCTCACAAACCATCCAGAGCCAGTCCAATATCTGACTCATAATGACCATCCTCAATCTCAGTTCCTACATTATCCTTCTGTTTTCCATATTCTGAATTTCTTTCCAGCTCCCCTCACATTTCTCCCAGTCCTCAAACAATAGAATATAGCTCTCCTGTAGGGTCAACCCCAGGGGCGTTTGGGAAATATCAGTACAGTTTAGAACAGCCTAGTCTGGCATGATTTTAAACGATATTAAGCATAGGGGATGCTGGTTGGAAAAGTAGCGCATGAAAATGAGAAACAAAACCGTGAAGGGGTGGTTCTTTCAAGTCCCTTTCCAAGCCTCCAGGGAAAAGTACCTCTTGCCTCCCTCTCTGACACAAGACATTAGTATTTGCCTACTGCAAGGTCTGTGGTGGCTTGCACGTTCCCTCTCCAGGGCTTGTTAGATGCTGTCATAGATTTTAGAAACCAAGTGTACCTCCACTGTGCAAACAGCCAAACGGAATGCCAAGAGCACCTCCTAACCATGGGGACAGGTAAGACAGAAACTGAAAACCAATCAAAAACTCAACCAACAACAAAAAAAAAAAACACAAAAAAACCCCAACCATAAATAATCTTAATTAGCTCATTTTTTATATTACTGGATATTAACTGCTTTAGGAACCATCTATCCAGGCTTGATAAAACACTCAGATTTGGAAAGGGGTACTGCCATTTGAACCGCATGTGAGACTGGAGAAACAAAGATGACGTGACTGCTGCTAAGAATTATAGGCATTAATTTTAACTAAGACACAAGGCCTGGGTTCTGTGAGTATCAGGAGTTAACATGCATACAGGCTGTGTTCTGTGAGACTACAGATTTACAGAACCATGTCCCTGTTAATCTATTTTGCAGTTAAGAGTTTGTTGATCATGCAGAGAAGATCAAAATAAATTTTCGGAGCTGACCCACTGAGTCCATACACTGACCCAAAATTTGTGGGATATTTTACTGCCATAAACACACATACTTAAGTTTAAGCCCCTAACTATGCCTTAGCACAGTCTTTTCTATCCCAAAGCAGCCACATATCCTAAGACTTTCAGAGGTTGGTATGAATTTCCAAATGTAATTGAATAGGTGTAGGCAAAAAAAAGGAAGCTCAAAAATACGTGCAGATTGTATTGGGAGTGGTATCATGCTGAGATGAACACTAAGGATAATATATAAGCACCAAAAGCATAGAATCACAGAAAACACAGATAAGCGTTTATAATTCCATGAAATAGAATCACATGAGAGGAGAAGGATGATCTGGAAATTTGAATGGGATATTTTGTTTAGAGTCCTAAGGGTTTAATTAAAATCATCCAGAGTTTAGAGGAGTTTCTCTCAAAGGATAAAATTAAAACAAACAAAGCCACAATACGAGAACACCACAGTGTAAGGTCAATCACTCAAACGTTCAAAGGACCTGTACCGAAGTGCCTGTATTACCCTTATTGTGTTAGCTCCTTTTGTCTAGCTCTGTAGGCAAACAGCAGCGTACAATACAGAATAGCATGGGAGGGCTGTAAATCACAGGCAGCTAGCAAGTATTTGGGCCAAGGACGATTCCAAAATTTTTTTCTGTTTTTACAGCAGGACATGGTGGGGATCTGAGCCCGCCCCTCACTACTGTTGCCATGTAGCATCTCAAGGAACAGGAGCCTCCCAGGTCCCCTCCCATTCACTACAGAAAATTCGACACTAATGAGGAAAACTAACATAAGCCCCCTTCTCACACATTATATACCTTGGAGCGTAAGGTACAGGGAGGAAGACAGCCAGGGACCACTTAGGACACGTGGGTTGCTACAGAACAGAGTGGGATGTGCCCGGGGCGTGTTGTGACCACACAAAGATGCAAACAAGCCTGGAGTATCAAACGGGATCATTGCACAAGATGAGCCTGAAGGAACAGAGGTTATCTGGTCTGAAGAAAAGAATAAGAGGGTCCTTATTACTATCTTCAACAATCTCCTTGGAGGGCATAGAAAAGACAAAGCCAGGCTTGTCAGAGGCACGTAGTAAGGATCAGTGTCAGAAAACCAAAAATTCCAACTAGGTAATAGGTAAAGTTTTGCTTGCTGGGGTTTTTTTTGTTCATTTGTTTTTTTTTAAATCATGAGGATGTTCAAATGCTGGAGAAGGTGACCAGAGAGATTGTATGATCTCCATCCTTGAAGATATTCAAACCTCACAAGGTCCAGGACAACCTAATCTAATTGCACTTGCTACAGAGCAGAGGACTGATCATCTCAAGACTTCCCTTCCAACCTCAGTTTGCGTGATTCTAACATTACCGTGCTGCAGGGTACTGCGTGCAGGCTTTCTACTCAATCACGGCATGACAGTCACCGACTGGGCCCACCAGGAACCAAAACTTGAAGAAACAAGCAGCTGCTCTCCTCAGCTTCTCCTACTCTTCCTCCCAAATGCCCCAAGATTGCAAGATCTACCCAAAGCACTTTATGAGCTGTGGGGTTCTGGTCAGCATAAAGCTGGGCAGTGCTGCTCTACTACAGATCTTCATCAGACTTGGGCAGCCTGGGGGTTTTTTTCAGCTCACATTCTCATTACAATGAGTAGCTGAAGCAAGAACTGCACATCATCCCGAGAGAGCCTTAACACTTCTCACCACTTTTTCCATCAGATTAAGAGCAGACTCAGCATAATTGTACAAATAGTTTAGATGATGGCATCTCTTGTGATGGGAGAAAAGACTACAGGCAAGTTTTTATGGCTTAAGAGTTTACAGGAAACCAGAGTGAGATGCACCGAATGTGTTTCAATTGTTGAAAGTTGGGGACATACTGTGGAAGACCTGTAAGTGCACTCAGTTAAAAGGCTCATTTCCCAAATCTAAAATAAATCTTGAAGATAGCCTTATAGATTGCAGTGCTTATCATGACTAGATGCCAAAGGAGACACCAGGAGGACCAAAAAAATCTTGACCTTGTAATAACTAAAGCAATCACCACAAACTCTGCTTGCATTACTACTTCTGGATCTTGGATTAGTTTTCAACTGCTGTCCAGAACCTCCTGGGCTCTTAAGTTACTTCTGAAGGAGCTAAGCAGAAGGAAATTATGAAAAGAAATTTTGTTAGCAGTTTGCTACACTAAAAAAAAAAAATAATAAAAAAATCAAAGGACTTAAAGTTTGAAAACCACTCCCTTTGACAAGGAAAGTAGTTGTTTCATCTTTTTAGCAAAAAGTTAGTGAATTCCACCTTGCAGATTTTCAGGTACTCCGACAGTTAACACATTATTTACACTGAAACCCCCACATCTGAAGTTTATGCTGGTTCTGAAGAGCTGGTTTTCACAAAAACTAAGCTAAGACTTTATTTCTTTCACATTTGAGGTTTTCCAGGAATTACATTAATATCCTGAATTATACATTCTTTAAAACAAGGTCCCTGACTATTATCTGACAAGTCCCTAGAACAGCAAGACAAAGTTACTAACATTACAGAATTTGAGCATATTGTATCACATCCTGCTTGAAATTTAAATGCTAGCATATGACTCAAACACAATAACATCTGGTAATAGCCAAGTACAAAAAAAAATGAAGCCTTTTTCATTGAAGTCCAGGAAAACACAACAGTGGGAAAAAGTCTTGGTGCCCTTCCTCACATTATCTGCCCTTCCTGGAGCACACTGGTTCACTGAGCAGAACAAACATAAGACATGCACCGTATGTGCCAGAGAAGTTTTGAAGTTACTTGACTTCCAGCTTGATTTTAGAGGTGCAGAAAAGACTGCCGGAAGACACTGAGACAGGTTTACGCAGATAGGAAGGGCATTCACCATTAATTTTTGCTGTAATTGTGACACAAGGGCAGCAAAATGCCTAGCCCAAATATGGGTTAGGATCTCCTTAGCTAGAAATGCAGTTAAGGGGAGCGTAGGAGTTGACCGAAAGCAAGGCACACTTCTGTTTCAGCCCACTCCTCCTTAGCCGATTAAGTCAGTGTTTTTAACACCAATTCTCCTTAGAAATAAAAAGGGCAGTAGGTGAACAAGCCTGACCCCAAACAGCTAACAGCCACAGCTACTGAATCAGTAAATACGTAAGAGCGTTAACGGACTACATTTTTTACCTTTTACTGTTTCAATTCTATCCAAGAATTTGCAGCCTCCTTCTGTAATCACGAACCAAAGAGTTAGGAAGAGAGCTCAGCACCAATGCAGGTCTAAGCTGCAGGGTTCATGTTACTACTCAGAGTCTCAGTTAATAAGCAAACACTGCAGCTTTACTGGGGCCTGCCGGTGGGCCCTCAAGAAAGGAAGACCCTTTTCCTTATTCTTTCATGTTTTTAATGTTAACATCAAATTTCTTTCCCTTTTACAAGTACAGAGTATGTGGTACCATTGGTGCCTCAAAGTGACTTTCTGCTCTTTATTCCTAAGCACATGGATATACACATTTGCTGATTTTTAAATTTCATAGTTAGAGTCAGTAATATGCTTTTTACTTTTTACAGGACAATAAAATTGCTTGCCAGAAGTTTCTGACTTAAAATTCCACACAGCAGATTGATGTAGGCCTCTTGATCCTTCTTACCACGTTTTTGCCAAGTTAGAGTATAAAATAGCTGTTCTACTAATTGCACCCAGGGATTTGCGTCCAATACCCAGATAGACTACTAAAGTCGACTCCGTTCTCCCTTTGATCTTGTGTATTCTGTTGCTTGAAAGAATACAGACAGGTGATGGAAAACGCTGGAGCTATTCAAGTACAACTGCTCAAAGACCAATTAACACCAAAAAAACCCCAAAACGGACAAGCAGCCAAAATGGCACTAAACCCACAACAGCTGCTGGTCATCAAGGCAGTTTTCCCAGAGGGCAGAAGACTGTTACTAATAGGATGGAAATACAAAATTTACTGAGACCAACTGTAACCGCTGATAACATATATTGAGAAGTGCCTCATTTCTCACATTTTCTGCAGAGCAGGAGTGAAGCTGAACAGCAATCTTAACTTTTATTGGGGAAAAAAAAAAAGTGGGACCTGAAATGTAGCCCCACTGAAAACTCAGTACCAGGAGCTGATTTTACCATAATGCTATTTTTATCACATTTAAAAATAACATTCGAGTGATTCTACCCATAGAAATGTGTTATTTCGCAGACTTTAATCAATGTCCTACAGTTCATTAGGAACTGCCCACTAAAATTCTCTTGCATTTGAAATTATTTCAATTATGGCAGAGCCTGGATGCTAGAACCCCCAACAGAAGATGAAATGAAGTTGTATGTTCTCCCTTTACAGCAACAGAGGTTTTGAGATGTTTCAATCACGTTGCATAAACTTACATTCCTCTACTAACACAAAACATACACTCTTGTCACAGGAGACAAATACTTCTTATGCTGTTTCCAGCCAATGATTTTAACTTCAAATCCAAAGTAAACACAACCTCTTCAGAGCTGGAAACATGTTTGTGTGCAAAGAGCTCCCCATGTTACAGCAATAACAACCCCCACTAAAACCATGGCACATTCACAAGGGCCATTACGTTCTTTGACACTGTACTGAAAGAGGGGTCAGTATCAAAAGTTTGGAGACACTGAGAAGTCAGGATTTTTTTTACGCTATTGCTAAATAATATAATATATACTGAGAGGCAGAAAACCTGTTTGTATGCTGTGACGATTCATCTGCAGCTCACTCATAAAAGTCAAGAAGTGAGGAACTCTAGGAACCAAGAACTGTTCAAAAGCACAAGCATAAGTTATCGCGATTTATTATTTATTACCTGATTTATAATACAGATGAAGCAATAGTGCTAAACAGAATAATTTAACATTCTGCCTGGGCATTTGTTTTAAATGCGGTTCTTTCAGTGCCTTGGTGATGGTCTTCCAGAAGATGGCTGAGGCTGCCTGAATTTTGAGAGAAGCGCAACAGAATCAACAAAGGTATAAATGTTATATTCGTGATGCTGAAGGTTCTTGTAGGTAGAATTATCAAATTCTTCTGGAGCAGGCTCAGCAGCTGCTGTGGTCTCTGTGAAAACAAACAGTAACTGGTGACTATAAGGATGCCACACCAAAGGCAACATTCCTAATTGCTGATCCAGCCTTCATACGCTGTCAGATCCCTCATCCAGTTATCATTAAATGAAAGTCAGCAACAACAACAAAGGGTAAGTTTACTAAGTTCTACTGGTACCTTGTTTGGTCCTAAAGCAGCACATTAGCATGCAGAAGGAGATCAGGAACCAGTGCAAGCCATCTAACACAACACAGGTTTTCAAATCCCAACTACCGCCTAACACTCGGGGAGGACAGGGCAGAACAGTTCATTTCTGTTTTGAAGACATATGTCTGCATTTCCTGGCTTTTCCTTAGTTGCCTTGGTTTTCACTCCAGCCAGAACAGTGGGTGACATTCTCAGCAAGCCTGGAGAGGCAAAGCAGCAGTACAAATGATGTATCATCACGTCAGACCACGAGATACAGCTATTAGAAATACTTTACAGACTTAATTTTTTTCATGGGGAGAAGTGATGGAATTATAGAGATCTTCACAGTTAATTCCAAATGTGGTTATACCAAACAGTAATGTATCAGAAGTCTTTGATGTAAATTTCCTCTCTTCTAAATATAATCTTCTGAACTTTGTATCAGCTCTTCTTCCTAAAATAATAACCTAATGAAGTTATTCAGAACTCCCTACTTCACATTAAAGCCAACATTAGTTCTTACACTTTTAGAATACTGTGCAAATATAGGCAGTACCATTCACGGCAAAGGTTCCTGTTATGGGCTGATTTTACAGCCAAGGAAACGGCAAGAAATGAAACTTTACTCCCAATATTAATTTCTTCTTGTATACCCAGAGTTTTAACAATAGGAAAGACGTAAGAACAATCTAGTGAAAAGCTTCGCCATATAAATTTGTATGTAGTGGTTTAGTTAGATCATATTAAGCTTTTTTTTTGGGAATACAACCGTCTACAATAAAAATACAAGAACTCAAGCAACTGAACGCCAGAATTTCCCCTTAATTATGACATAATTGTTGCGATGTAATGCTATCAGTTTAAGAGCACGTATCTGTAACATTTAGCAAGACTCGCTTATAAAATGCAATGTAGTAAGCCATGGTTTCAGCAAAACACCACACACAACTATGAAAGGAAACATCCCTGTGCCTACTGCTCAGTTCTTGCTGTGACAGCTCACAGGAGACAACACTACGGATATAAAAGCCAGATGATGAGGTCTTTGCGGCAAATAGCCCCAAGAATAGGCAAGCGTAGGCAAACGTACATTCAACCTGCAAGAGACATTCCAAATTAAGAAACAGATGCTCAGGATGAAAAGCAGATGGAATCTCATTTTTCCTGCCCAAATACACTGTACTTGGCTTCTTGAAGGAAAAATTTATCTCTGAGTTCATCCTCCCCATACTTCAGACTTCATCTATGCTTTCTCTCTTAAAGAGCAAGCATTTCACAGGATGTTCTTCCAAAATGAATCAGAGGCACATTTCTGAGTTACCATGCTACTATTTTGCTACTTACTTAGTAGTTAAAATCAGCAGTTTTTGCTGACTGCTTAGCATGCCTGCTCTACAAAGTGGATGACATCACCTTAACATCCAGGTTTGTAATGGGAAAAACTGCTTTTACATCTTCAGCGTGCCTGCTGCAGGGTTTGCAGATGAACAAAAGAGCATAGGAACAGGACAGAAGTATCACAGAAGGCATTCTCATTAACTGTGAACAAACACAAAAAAGTAGCAGCTGTTCTCAAAGAAAGCCTCAAAAGGAAGGGAGGACAAGATACACCTGGAGATACGGTGTAGCCAGGCTTGACCCTGGCACCCAAAGACATCTCACCATCAGGAAAGGGGTGTGAACTTGCCTGTACTAACACCTCTCTGATAGCCACTGCAGCAGAGTCCTCTAGCTGGAGTGCAGCACGAACCCAAAAGACTGTCCTGCTGTCACAGCCTTACCACCTCCACAGAGCAACAGGAGCTCAATACCAAAAAGTGCCATTTTCAGCAAAGCCCGGCCCTATCCAAAGGTTTTCCTGGTGTGGTCATGACGATGATGAGTCTGAGGCACAGCAGTGCCACTGCCCCACTGATACAGATCTGCAGGAAAAATTTGTCACGTAGTCTTAACCTTATTCTGGATTTACAGCATCAGAGTAGGGGAGGCTGCTTCATACATCTTGGACGTGTCATAATCTTCACCTTGAATCATTAACACATTTTAAGACCAAGCCTTCCCTCTCATACTTGAAGTTAACTGAACTCATTTTTCAGATCTCCCTATCAGCTTCAACGTGGGCAAAAACCGTAACGCTTGAGCATCTCGAACTCCACTGTGGATGAACTGGGAGAGAAGTATCATATGTAAATAACCACAAATGGCCTTTCCCAATTTTTTTTTTTTTAAAGCTTCTGCTACTGACTGCAAGAAAGAACAAGTAAATGAACGTGTCACTTGCAGGCAGTGCTGCGTTTTACCATCTGAGTTGCAGCCAGGGAAGAAGGTAAGCTTAGCTTTCAACTCTTAAAACTCATCAAACCATGAGCCAACTAGCCTCGTAAAAGAGAGGGCAGATCTTTTACTCATAACTGTATCCTGGAAACTGAAATGACAAATAACTGCTTTTGTATATAACAGTGTTAAGCGAGTATTTGTAACTTCACAGAGTCACAGAAAGGTTGAGGTTGCAAGACACCTCTGGAGGTTATCTGGTCCAACCACAAATGCTTAAGCGGGCTCAGCTACAGCAGGCTGCCCAGGACCGTGTCCATTCAGCATTTGAACATCTCCCAAGATGGAGACTGGGAAACCTGTGTCAGTGCTCTATCACCATCATAGTAAAAAA
>VWZZ01006508.1:132577-173237 GCA_013399095.1 Psophia crepitans | reverse complement strand
CGTTGGGGCGGTGCCGGGCCCTCCCTACGGGCGGGGCCTAAGCGATGAGGTTACACCCCCGCCCGGGAGCAGCCGCCGGTACGGGGGGCGGGCTCTGCTAGAGTCAGGGAATCACAGAATATCCCAGGTTGGGAGGGACCTGTCAGGACCATGGAGTCCAGCTCCTGGCTCACACAGGACCAGCCCAACCAGAGCAGATAGCTGAGAGCGTTGGCCAGACGCTTCCTGAACTCAGCCAAGCTCAGTGCTGTGACCACTTCCCTAGGGAGCCTGTTCCAGTGTCCGACCACCCTCTCAGTGAAGAATCTTTTCCTGATCTCCACCCTAACCCTCCCCTGTCGCAGCTTCATGCCATTCCCGCAGGTTCTATCGCTGGTCACCAGAAAGAGGAGATCAGCTCCTGCCCCTTCGCTCCCCCTCGTGAGGAAGCTGCAGGCTGCCATGAGGTCTGCCCCCAGTCGCCTGTTCTCCAGGCTGAACAAGCCAAGGGACTTCAGCCTCTCCTCATACCCTCTAGACCCTTCACCATCTTTGTTGCCCTCATCTGGACAGTCCTCAATAGCTTTATGTCCTTTTTGTACCGTGGCACCCAAAACTGCACCCAGCACTCGAGGTGAGGCCGCACCAGCACAGGGCAGAGTGGGACAATCCCGTCCCTACAGCGGCTGGCAGTGCCGTGCTTGATGCACCCCAGGACACGGCTGGCCTTCCTGGCAACCTGGGCACACTGTTGGCTCAACTTGCTGTCGACCAGGACCCCCAAGTGCCTCTCAGCGGTGTTGAATAGTGACATGTCACCGGGGCTGAAAATGAGACAGGCAAGCTTCTGTCCTCAGAGCGGCCTGCCCGGGGAAGGCCGCCGCCGCCTCCACACGGGAGGGGGCAGGCGGGGCGCCGGGCCCCTTCCGGAGGCGCGGGGGGTGCTCCCGGGCACCCGGCGTGACCCGCACCGAAACAGA
This sequence comes from Psophia crepitans, assembly GCA_013399095.1. NCBI lineage: Eukaryota > Metazoa > Chordata > Aves > Gruiformes > Psophiidae > Psophia > Psophia crepitans. The sequence goes on along the minus strand of VWZZ01006508.1, from coordinate 172,278 downwards.
CGCTCCTTCACAGGGTCGCCCCCACTCCTAGGGCCTCGCCCATCGCGCAAGCGCGACATAGCCAGTACGTCATTACTTCGTGCGGTGACGGTTGTGCTCTGCGCCCGTCGTGGCGCGCACGTGGCGGTGTTGACGCATGGAGGGTGGCGGCGGCCGCAGCCCCGGTTCCGGGCCGGCGTTGGCGCTCCGCGGGGCGCTGATGGCCGCCAGCGGCGGCAGCCGGCTCCTGGCGGCNGGCAGCCGGGGCGAGGCGGCGGGAGCGCGCAGGAGGCCGTGCCTGCCCCCGCCGCTGCCTTTGGGGAGAGCCCCGCTCAGCCGAGCGCGGGCCTTGGGGCGCGCCGCGCGCGTTTTCCGTTACGGGATGTCACCGTGCGGCTCCTGAGTCGGAACGGCTTTCTGGCGCGGTTATGCACCGCGAGGTGCAGGGCGCATCCAGGCTCTTCCCAGTGGCGCCCAGTGACAGGACAAGGGGCAGTGGGCACAAACTGGAACTCAGGAAGTTCCATCTCAACATGAGGAAAAACTTCCTCACTCTGAGGGTGATGGAGCGCTGGGACAGGCTGCCCAGAGAGGCTGTGGACTCTTCTGCTCTGGAGAGATTCAAAACCTGCCTGGATGCGATCCTGTGCAACCTGCTCTGGGTGATCCTGCTGTAGCAGGGGGGTTGGACTGGGTCATCTCCAGAGGTCCCTTCCCACCCCTACCAATCTGTGATTCTGTCGCTGGTATGTGATCAACAGGGTAAATGCTGGCGACAAATACGTTAAGCCTGACAAAAGTAAAATATCACGGTTACTTTGCCAATCGATGGCATTTTTTTTTTAAATGTGTGTGCAGCCCGAGGTTTTAAACTTGTACTGCAACCGCAGCGCTTTGGAAGCCCATTTCACAGGGGCAGTCCCTCGAGATAGGGGTCAGTTGTGCAAATAACCGCTTAATCATAGCGTGTTACAAAAGAGTCGACGCTCTTCATAGTTAAGCTCATGGTTGTTCTGGTTCCAGTGGTTTTAGTCTGTTATTTTTTATTTGCAGTGATGATAGTCTCTTTGTGTACGATTGCATCAATGCGGAGAAGACGGCCTTGGGCAGCAAAGGGTGAGAAAATCTGCTTAGGCAGTCTGCTGTTTTCTTAGAGGGTGCATCTCCTCCTGAGGTTACGTGTCAGTGAAGATAAAAAAAGAAAGTCATGGGATGGCTCCTTGATCAGGTGACGGCTAGGTTGTTTTTGCTAACCCTGATGGATATTTATGTATGTTTTTTGTTCCTGTTTCGTCCCAGAGGGGAGACTGTACACTTTTTTCTTTTTTAGAGAAACACCAGTAGTGTAATCAATGATGCTGTGTGGCTTTTTTTGGTCAAGACATTTGTGGACAAATGCTGTCTTTTTTATTAGACCATCTAAGACAGTTAGAAAAAAAAAAACCCAAAAGCATAAACCAGTTACATAACTCCTCCTTCAGGTCTGTTCTCTAAGTCACAAGATTTCAAAATGCAAAAGTCTCTTTCTTAGTTCTTAGTTTAAATTTAACCACTGGTTAAATTTAAACAGTGAAATTTTACCAATTTTACTGTTTTCCACAAAATTTATATCACGATCTGCTAGCACAAATGCTAGCTTTTTTTTTTTAAAGCAGTTAATGAACGATACAGGCTTAGACCTAATTTCAGTCAAATTGGCTTGGCATTTTAAGCACAAATAAAACTTTTAGTGTCATATTTTGTTCTTCATGATCCTTCTTGGTGGTGTGAGAACAATCTTCTGTTCTTAAGGGTTTCAGTAACTCTCAGGTTGTGAACTATTGTTCCCCTTCTCTCTATTAGGCAGGATGGAAAGCCTACGGATAAAGGAAGTGATGACATCCTAGCTTTTGCCTTCTCCCCGTCAGGAGATTATTTTGCCTTGACAGATGACAGCAAACGTCTGATTCTATTCCATACAAAGCCTTTCTGGGAATGTGTTAGCGTCAGGTAAGGAAGCACGTCGCTTTGTTATAGAGTTATGGCTGATCAGTTCAGAGTTATAAAATAGTAGTACTTGGGATGTTGCCATTTGTTATCACTAAGCTTCCCTTTTTTTTCCCCGCTTGTACTTGCTCAAACAAATTAAGTGTTCTTGGGAATTCAGAGATACCTGTCAAGAAGTGGTGTGTGGTGTGCTCCACACCAAGAATGGGAGTGCAGATGTTTTTATCGTTAGCCAAGGAAAGGATAATCTGTTTTCCTATTTGAAAAGACAGTATTTGCATCTTTAAGAACTGAAAATTTACTCACTCCTAGTGAGCCACAAATGTCCTAGGCTGCATCAAAACCAGTGTGGCCAGCAGGTCGAAGGAGGTGATTCTGCCCCTCTGCTCCGCTCTTGTGAGACCCCAGCTGGAGTGCTGTGTCCAGCTCTGGGGTGCCCAGTACAAGACAGACATGGAGCTGCTGGAGCATGTCCAGAGGAGGGCCACAAAGCTGATCAGAGGGCTGGAACACCTCTCCTGTGAGGACAGGCTGAGGAATTTGGTGTTGTTCAGCCTGGAGAAGAGAAGGCTCCAAGGAGACCTGCTTGCGGCTTTCCGGTACCTAAAGGGGGCTACAGAAAAGCTGGAGAGGGGCTGTTTATCAGGTAGTGTAGTGATAGGACAAGGGGGAATGGGTTTAAGCTAAAAGAGGGGAGATTTAGATTAGATATTAGGAAGAAATTCTTCCCTGTGAGGGAGGTGAGGCACTGGAACAGGTTGCCCAGAGAAGCTGTGGCTGCCCCCGCCCTGGCAGTGTTCAAGGCCAGGCTGGATGGGGCTTTGGGCAACCTGGTCTGGTGGAGGGTGTCCCTGCCCATGGCAGGGGGGTTGGAACTAGATGATCTTTGAGGTCGCTTTCAACCCAAACCGTTCTCTGATTCTATGAACACTAAGGCTGTGTAAGAGTGATACTGAGCAGTTTAGTGAGTACACTGTCCGTTTCTGTTGATTTGGAGGAGAACATGTTTTGGGGAGTTTGTGAACGTTCTTAAGAGCCTGTCTTTAGGGATGCTGCCAACTGTTTCCCTTCTATAGTACGTTCCTCTTGAGAAAACAGTCTGTAGCTGTCCACCAGAGGTCCTCCAGTTACAAGTTTTCTCTTGCTGCTACTGCTTGTGATAATTGTCTGTAAAAAAGCAGACCGAGGGACTTCCTAAGAAAGTACGTCAGCATGTGACATCTCTGCTTCTGGTAGTCTCTGATGAATGTGAGGCCCTAATTGCAAAATGGAGTGTCTGTCAGCTTGGCTGTGTGTGTATGGTACATGATGGACCTTTGATGTGTTAAACAATGTTGCAGTGAGTAAGTAATCACAGACGAACCCAGAAATGGCAAATTCTGTTCTTTCTGCATCCTGTGTTCCCTGCTGCCCTGCCCTGCATGTCTTGCCCCTAATATGCCATTGGATCATTGTTGGATGTTTCGGTTTTCTGCTAAAAAGATCAGCTGGGACCACAGCTGGATTTTATGAGAAAGTCACTACCTCCTATTAGGAAACTGAGGATACAGGCAAAAGAGTCTCTGCATGAAGAAAAACGTTGAAGTTAGGCTACGTAACCTGTGTCGGTGTTTGTGACAAGCCGTATAAAAGGTTTCATGCAACGCTAATTTTTGTAGTTAGCTCTTTTCAGACAAGGGTAACTTTTGAATCTTTGTGTTTAATTTCAAAGGCAGTAAAATGAACTCAGAGCAAGACTTTTTCTTGTTGGCAAGGTAACCTGTTTTGAAACTGTACTGCCTGAGCCTGCAGGGTGTTAGTAGGCGTTCTTTTCCTATATGTTTTGCTATTGTTAGGGAATTCCTTTAAACAGCCACTAAAAAGTATTAGATTTTCTGTCTTCCAACCTAAGGTACAGTATATTGTTCTTTTGCCTCCAGACGGTCACTGAGTTTCAGAGCAGGTGAATAGAAATGTCCATTCCCTATGATCCCCATGTCCACGGTCTTTCGTTAACACACAGGACATGGAGGGGTTTGGAAAAGAGAAGTTATGAAAAGAAAGGAATAACTAATAATAGCTGTTAAGTTGCAGAAGCATTCTCCAAAGTGATTAAACTCTTTTTTTAGAACTTGTTTTCTGACATATGGGGTCTTTGTGTTTATCAGAAAAGTTGTAAGAAAACCATTACCTGCTACACTGGCAACTGGAGCTATAAGATACTGACAGATGATGAGGGAAAGGCAGTGTTCAAGTTCAGGGCTTTGCCTGGACAAGGTACCCTGGGACTGTGGTGCACTGACTTTGGGTGTGAGGAGGAAGAGTCCTTGAGGCTCACAGGGAAGGACTTCATTTTACAGTACGAAGTGGTAACTGGAGAAGTAAGGTTTCAACGCAGTTTTTAGATGTGTTGCTGCAAAGGACTTTTAGTAGGAGAACTCCTACCTTGTCTATGCTTTTCTACATGTTTGACTTGTCTCGTCATTACGGAGTGTGCAAGTCTACCAGCTTTCTTTAGAGTACTGGCAGGCTGCCTAGACAAAATGCTCGGTTGAGAAAGTACCTAAACAAAATGCAGGCATGCAGATTTAATGGTCTCTCCTTTTTTTGCTTCCACCCCTCCAAGGTATTTGCTATTACATTGTTTAGTCATTTAATACATCCAAAAAGTGCTATTTTGGCCCCATACCCTCCTTTAACGTTACTCTCATTGCTGCTGTTTCAAAAGTGTTGCACCTCAGAGCTTTTTGTCCAGTCTCTTGGTCTGTTTAACTGGATCTGAATCTAGACTTGCTGAAGCTGCCATCCAGAGCAGTTCAAACTGTGCCATTTTTCTTTCAGGTTCGTGAACAGGAGATGCACTTCCCTGATAATTACAGCCGCAGAGGATAAGATTCTGGTTGCAGACAAGTCTGGTGATGTCTATTCTTACTCAATCACAGAACCTCAAGCAGATGGAAAACTTGAACTGGGTCACTTGTCTCTGCTATTGGATGTGGTAAGTACGTGCCTCCGTGTAGCTAGTGTACAAACCTGCATTCCTGCTTGTGTTTGGGTCTTTCGTTGTTGCTCCTGTCTCAGATTTGGGAGTTCATTTTTAATGTAAGTGAAGTATGTGGTCTGGATTTCTTCCTACTGAGTTTGTATCTGCAGTGTTTGGTAAGGAAACAAGCTTACCAAAGGGTTATTTATTCTGGGAGTGTGAGTGTTCAACAGGTCTTCATGTTACAGTCACAGAAGACTTGGTGATCGAATTTGTATGGGAATTCACCCAGTCTGTCATGTCAGTTGAGCTCTGCAACGTGATAGGTTTTGCGGTTTTTCTAAGATACAGTGGGACTTCCACCTGTACCATTGGACCTTGGTGGCTTTCACTGGACCCAGTAGTCAGTGTCGCTTGTCTCACTGAGCAAGAAAGTTACTGTCATAAAGATTTATGCTTCTTCCATTGTTGGTGGAAAAGCGTGGCTTAATGTTTGCACCTGCCATTCAGAGTCAGGAGAAACGGTTTACTGCTTATCTGTTTTTCTCCTGGTTAGGAAGAATTATATTAAAACCAGCACTGAAACACTGGGCACTAAAACTCTCTCTTTACCAACAGGCACTGAGCCCTGATGACCGATATATCCTAACTGCAGACAGAGATGAGAAGATCAGAGTCAGCTTGTTGAAGGCTCCTCATAATATTGTATCCTACTGTCTGGGACACAAAGAGTAAGTTTGTTGTATGCGAAAGTTATTGTGAGCAGCTCTTCATTGTGCCTTGGTGGATCAAACAATTGTGTCCTGAAATCATATTAAATAACAGCTAGGTCTGTGTTAGAATCATAGAATAGTTTGGGTTTGAAGGGACCTTGTAAAGTCATCTAGTCCAACCCCCCTGCAGTGAGCAGGGACATCTTCAACTAGATCAGGTTGCTCAGAGGCCCATCCAACTTGACTTTGAATGTTTCCAAGGATGGGGCATCTGCAACTTCTCTGGGCAACCTGTTCCAGTGCCTCATCACCCTCACTGTAAAAAATATCTTCCTTATATCTAGTCTGAACCTACTCTCTTTTAGTTTAAAACCATTACCCTTTTCCTGTCGTAACAGACCTTATCTAAAAGTCTGTCTCCATCTTTCTTTAAGTATTGCAGGGCTGCAATAAGGTTTCCCCAGAACCTTCTCTTCTCCCGGTTAAACAACCCCAACTCCCTCAGCCTGTCCTCACAGGAGAGGTGCTCCAGCCCTCTGATCAACTTTGTGGCCCTTCTCTGGACTTGCTCCAGCAGCTCCATGTCTTTCCTATACTGAGGGCCTCAGAGCTGGACGCAGTACTGCAGGTGGGGTCTCACAAGAGCGGAGCAGAGGGGCAGAATCAGCTTCCTCCACCTGCTGGTCATAAGAGACTCCAGAGCCTGGAAATTAATAGTTCAGGATGGAGCCTACCTTAGTCTTAGGAAGGGAAATCTTAGGAAGTCTTTGTGGTTTGAACAGACGTTAATCTGATGGCATCTTGATTCAGATCTCAGAGTTGTAGGTTCTGTGATAATACAACACCCCCCACCCCAGCTGTATCAATAGGAAGGATAGAGCACTCCTGCTTGGACGCTAGACTGCAGTGAGCTAGAGACTACAGAATGGCCCCGTAAAATAGATTCAGGGAATCACAGTTCTTAATGTAGTTACCTGACCTGTCTAGTAGCTGAGAAGAGGGACTCTGTGTTTTTCTTGAGATTGGTTCTATTGCTGTGGGCAAGAACACTTAGGCAAGCAGAAGGATTTGTGGAAGTTGGATCATAGGAGATACCCCTGTAGAAAGATGGTATGCTTCTGTGTTACTAAGTCTAGTAAAATGCAGGGTTTGCTTTGCATAAAAACAGGAAGGATGATGTTTTCCTTCCCTTCCTTTCCTTTCTCCTCCGTCCTGAGTTAATGGTCCTTCTAATTACAGTGATCTGAAGAGTGGAAGGCAGCAAAGCAACCTGCTAGCTATCCTGATGTCATTCAGATGTGCTCTGACTTGCTAGGAGACTGGTAATTCTTTTGGTATAGGAATAGTAGTTGTCTTCTAGCCAGTTTATCAGGACTTCCTTTTCAGCCTGCAGAAGGACTATACTTTCCCTTTTCTTCCATTTCCCATGAGAAGGATTCAAATGGCAAACAGCCTTTTAAAAGACTTTTCTCTCTACGTTTTGCTATTTAAAATGTCTGTCAGTTGTGGTACTGTTGGTCTCTTCAGCATGCCTTCCACCTCTATGTGGTTTTATGGGCTTTTGGAGGTTTTTTTAATTGTTGTTGGTGGTTTTGAGTAAGGTAGAGGTGTTGTGCAACTTTTTTTATGTGGCCACTGCTACATTTTGAAGTCCACTGTGACAAGGTAGCAGAGAAGACATGACCCTGCGTAGGGTGAAGAACGCACGTAATTCTGCTTGTCTGGCTGATGAGTTACTTGGAGATAACAACACCCTTCCAAGGCACGTTCTTCTATAAGTTGATGCAACATGGTGCTGTCAACTCACTGTATCAGAAACAAGAGTTGGAGAGGGTGTGACTGGGGAACTTGAGATATGGGTAGCCACCTATCCAAAACTCACCCACCAAGGTGTTTTAATAGAGCATTTGGGACACAGATTAATTTGGAGTGTCAGTCTGATTTTAATAACATCCTTTGGTAGTCTAACCTGCGTAGAATTGGCATAGTATAAAAGCAAGAGACTGCTCATGTTAGAGCGCGGAGTGGTCTTTGATCGGGCCAGTTTCTGTAGCACGTTTACAGAGCCATGTCTGGTGTTTCCAGCTACTGTGTACACAGTCGTGCTTTCTAATGAATACAACTTGATGAGCAGAAAGACACGGTTAAACAGGGGCTGTTTTGTCTGTACAGAGAGTTCATTACTGGCTGCAGAGTGGAAAGGCACTAAGTGTAAATTGTTTGAGATATATTTAAAAATTCAATATTTAAATTAGGAATGAATAAGCAAAGGATTACATAAAGCAGCTGTAATTATCTTGTTTCATGCTCCTGGATTTTCTTCTTTCACTGGGGTGCATGGTGATTCTTACTGGATCTGTTAGCCCTGCATGCACCTGCCATTACTGCTTTGTCATGAAAGTTTGTATTACAGTGACCAAATCTCTTCCTTCTATTTTTTTTCCTCTTTCTTTTTTTATTGGTCTTAAAATTATGCCCGTTTTCAAAAACAAGACTGTCCCACTCAGGTAATGTTTTGCTCAGGTCACTGTATTTTAAGTTGCTAAGCTCTAAGATAATAACGAACTCCAGAAGTTCGGGTCCTCGTTACTCAGCAAAGACAAGTCATAGTAGACACAGCAGTATTATATACTTCTGAAAAATGATGACTGTAGACACTGGCAGTAAATTGCCACATGCTTGTTTTAAAATTTTGTAAAGGTTGCTTCTGAATGGTCTCGAACTGTGATGGAAGAGATATGGTACTCTGAAAGCTGAGTCATCACTGTTGTTGTGTTTTAAAAGCAGCTGTTGATTCCTGTTTTTAGTGTGCGTTGTGAATTGAGAAAGGGGAACATGCTACCCAAGTAGATCTATCTCCTGGCATTTTTCGGTCTAAATGGTGATGTTCTCAGTTGGGAGGAAGTCAATAAATTCCTTGAGTGCAGATGGGGAAATATTCTTTTTCTATTAAGTAGGAAGTCAATAGTTTGTGTAGTATATAAACTATATTAAGTACTGTAACTATGTCTTTTTTCTTCCTCCTAATTAGCTTGATGTGGCAAATCTGTTTGTTTATTATAAGGTTCTCTTTAAAATTGGTGTTTTCTCTTACTGTATGTTTAAAGACCAGGGTATCACGCAAAAGAATTCAACTTTTGACTACTTTTCCTTTAGGTTTGTAAGCAAAATACTTGTAATACCCAACTATCCCGATCTGTTGTTGTCAGCTTCTGGGGTATGTATTGCAATTTCTTCAAAAAAGTATTTTTCTTGAAAATTTAGATGTTAAACCCATTGTTTGCTTGTGTTTCCCCCAAATTACTTGGGATACTTGAAGTGATCTCTCATGGTTTACAGCATGCCCTCTCTCTCCCTCCTTTCTCCCCCTGTTCTCAGCTTTCTGTTCAGAGTTCAGCCATTCTATTGCTAGATCATATATGAGCTATTTACTGGGTTTATAGCACGACTAGCTTCTTATTAAGATCTTTGACATGAAGAAATCACAAACTCTTCAGTATTTCTTCATCATCAACTCTTCTTTTGGAGCACAGACAAACTTTAATCATTGGACTATTAAACAACTTTGAAGTGAATGGGCATTATGCCAGGCTGCCATGATAATCAGTGTCTTGAGAATGAGTGGCCTTAGAATCACAGTTTTGGGGTTTTTTTAGAGCTTTTAAGATGAGAAAATTGTTCCCTCTACACCCTCCCACTTGCTTTCTCCTATGACATGTGTTCTGAATTCTGTCCTTGTCTGTATGTCCTTGTAGTACATCCAGTGCATGTTGTATAGCTACTGAGTGCAGCGCTACACAGTTCTTGGATGAGAATTGACCTAGCGAGTGTTCCCTCCTTTTCCTCCCCCTAGTCCTTTTCTTAAGTTGATGGTATCCTGCTGTCATGGCAAACCTGTACAGAGTGAGTAGATGAAGTTGGCCTAAAAGAAGGGAAACAATATTATTTGTTTCCCTGACTACCAAAACTGCATAGGAAACAAATGCTGTTTTCTGTGAAGATGGTAGTACCTCTTACCATTTGGTTTCAGCTGCTGCTCTGGCTTCTCAAGGACTCTTGTTCTTGTAATGCTTTAAGCAACTGTAGCGTTAGCGCTGTGTGTGGCTGGATTTCAGTCTTAGCAAATGCTCTTTGATGACTCTGTTTTTCCAGAGAGGTGTTTAGCTTCTCTCCAGGAGGTTACTGAATCAAATGAGAATTTGGGTGATAACAAGAGTAGGGACAGAGAAGGACAACCTGAAAGAACTGCCGTTAAAATGCTGAGCACATGTGTTACTGTGCTATTTGAAACACTTGAAATACACTCCTCCAGCTACCCAATTTCCACTTCAAAAGGAGAATTGAAGTTAGCATGATTGAATAATTCAGAATGGAGGGGAAAAATTATGTTAATTAAAATGCTTTATCTGCAATTTGAGGTCTTAACTAAGTGACTATTTAGCAGCTTCTGTGTGAAGCTCTTCAGGGAAACAGGATTTAGCTGAAGGCCGCGAGTGGCCTTTCTTTGCCTGAGATGCAGTTAGTAATAGACTTGTGTCCGCTTCCATCTGTGCAGGACTCGACTCTGCGACTTTGGGAGTACAGAAGCGGGGAAGAAGTGTACTGCTGTCATCTAAGTAGCATCTGTGGGCCTGAGACAACCAAAACTGACCAGGTACACCCACGTGCATCCCTGCTTTTGCTGTGCTGATCCTTGTGACTCCCAAACACGTTTGTTGCATTTTGTTGGGAGTGCCTCCCTTCTGTTGGTGGATTTGAAAGTTATGTGAGACCTAGAAACTGTTACAACAGCGTGGGATTTCGGGAAAGGAAGAAAGTCCCTGAAATTCATTCCTGTGTTTTGTGTGCATTTCTAAAAAGTGCCAAGTAGTAACCAAAAGAAGCTGTTTGTAATTCTTCCCAAATATAAGTTCTGCACACTGGACAAAGCCTTCACTTGAATTTTTTTTTTTTTTTTCCAAAAACACAGGTGCCTTAGTATCTTAGCTAGAAAATATCTTGTAACTGTGTAAAGATCTAAAAAGTTATCCATTTTAAAAAATGCTTTGAATTTCAAGTGTTAAAGTTACAATTTATCTCAGCAAAAAGCAGCTTTGGAACATTTGTAACCAGTCGCCTGCAATAGTACTGCCCTGTGGAGTGAAAACTCAGGGCTTGTTCCTGTGGGTTGTTCTGAAGCTGGGCAGTGTCCAAAATTAAAATGTGTGAGCCCCAGATAGAAAGTGAATACCCCAGGAGCTCTCCTTAGCTTGCAGCCTGTACGAGTGAAATCATACGTATGTGTTTGGGGTGCTATTGTGATTTGGGATGCTAGTCTGATGTGAGCAGTGGTTCTAGTAGTACTTGATCTCTGGTTTTGTTCTTTGTTACGTGAATTGGCACGCGACCTATTCGCAGTGAAACAGCACTTGTTCTTGTCCCTGCTGTGTGCATCATATTAAGCCAGCTGCTAGTGTGTTGGGTCATTGAGGAGTTGTTCGTCTTACCGCCCATCCCGCTGGCTATGTTTTTCATGTGAATCTCTAAAAGCACTTCTTTCTCTGAAGACCACAGCTGTCTCCCAGTTGTTAGGTGACTGGAAAGCCTATAGCCGTGCATGGCTCTTGAGGTGAATCCACCGTGGAATTCATATCCAGGCTGAAATTGAACTGAAAAGTTCTGTCTTTCCTTCCTCATGTTTTGTTGTGGTTTGGGTTGGTCATAGTATGTTGTGCTCAGCCTTTCCCAGCAGTCAGGAGGCATTCCTGGGAATCTGTCAGAGATCCTATACTGTCCGTGATCTGGCCTGATCTTGTTAGTGGGAATCCCGGTTACTGAACTGTGAGCGTAGCCCGTGGAAGGACCAAACTCCTACGGACAGGCCTGACAAATCCAGTTTTTTTCTTTGCAGAACACATCAGCAAGTTGTTCTTTATGTTGGAGTAATAATGTGCAACCTTGTGTCTGTATGTAAGACCAGGAAGGCAGCCACTTACATCACAGCATTCAAAGCTGAGATACTGGAAATCTTAGTTTTTGCCTAGAGTTCCTGTTAGCATCTACCTGGACAACTTAAGCTGCTCCTGAACTTGAAAGTATACTTTAAAGCACACGTGAGCCAGAAACCCTCTCTTGTGACATTCACAGGGTCTCTGGCTCATTTCAGCTTGAGTCTCATGCTTGAAATCTTTGAAGTAGCTATTGCTGGGTTGTTGTTTTTTTTTTTTCACAAGGAAAAAACGGGTGTACCAAATCAGGTGACAAGCCTACCTGGCTGGTATCCTCTCATCATCTGGATGCAGCAGGATTTGGGTGGGGTAGGGAGAATTAAGATTGGGGCAAACTTGCAAAATTACTTTATCACGTATAGCCTTCTGGAAATAAGTGGCTTGGGGAGTTTGAAAGCCAAAGTGTTTTATCTTTGTGTTCAAAAGTAGCTAATGAGAGTGCTTTGTTGAAACAGTATGGTTTGATAGCCATTGAATCATGTCTGCTATAATGTTGCAAGGCAGTTTTGCTGAAGGGAATAATGGGTTTATTTTAGAATATTTTGCCTTCTAGCTTTATTGGATCATTGAGAACTGGTAAGCAACTAGCTGTGGAGAATCCCATTCTTAATTTTATAAAACGCTACTTGTTGCGTAGACTCACTTAGCATTTAGTAAGATAGCTTGCATGGAAATTAATCATGCTTGATCTCACACTGAATTCTAACTCCATTACTTATAAACAATTTTATCAAAAATAATATTAACTATGTAATAAACCTTGAATGTAGCTTTGGATAAACAAACAAATGTTAGAGGAAAAAAACTTGTTGCTGCAAGCACGAGCTGATTTAAAAAGTAATCTCCAGCTTTCTTAGAATGTTTTTTGAAGCCTTGTGAATGTAAATTTGTAATACTTGCTTTGTCTCCTCACACACCTGATAAAGTCCTTTCCATAGGATACTCTTTATGCTGATAGAGTCTTTCAGTACAAATTTGGAGTGCTCTTTGCCTGTTTGAGGAGCCTCTGTTTAGCTTCTTGTCCTGGTTTTGCTGGGATAGAATCATAGAACTAATTTTTCTGCACAGAAAATCTGCATTTTGGAGCAGACTGCAGCACTTAATTGTGTGAGAATAAAGTTGATAAGACACTTTGATGTAGTTTGTGGCCAGCTATGGAATGCAGGTTTCCACAGTGATCAAGGTCTTTAGCAGTTTGAGCTAGCCGGGTGCAGAAGCTGGGAGGGGCGAAAGCCAGGGCATCTGCCCCGAGCTGCCCAACAGGGGTGTTCCATACCATAAACGTCACGCTCCCTATAAATTAGGAGATTCTCTGGGATGCCCCTCTCTCTGTGATGGTTGCTGTCCCTGGAAGGTCTCACCCGTCATCCCGTCCCTGAGCCCCACTCTCTGCTCCCGAGCCCTGCCCTGCCGAATGTGGTGACTGTCGCGTTCTGGCTGGAGCTGCGCTGCTCGCTGTGTGTGCATCAGCACTCACTGCCGAGAGGGTGCAGCTCGCCAGCCCTGCATTGGCCAAGTATAAGCTGCTGTATTTTATACTAGTATTGGTGTTGATACTAAGGTTTTTTACTCTTCTATTAAATCTGTTTCTATTTCAACCCACGCATTTCCTTTTCCCAATTTCCCCTTCGCATGTGAGGAAGGGCATTGAGAAATAAAATGTGTCTAAACCACAACACTTCTTTACCTCGGTGTCAAAAAGCAATGACAGAAGGGGAAGACCCTCAAACAGTGGGTTAATAAGTATGGCACAGCAGTTAATAAATTGTATTCCTGCAATGTTTTGCAGTTCTTCTATCTGCTGCCATATGTATCTCCTAATGGTGCTCTCAGAAGCCTCAGGCTGGCCTGTTCCTTGAATCTGTGAAATTCTGCTTACTGCCCACTCTTATGGGCATTTTAAAATCTGTCTCCAATGACACTAAGTTTGCACGATGCTTGAGGGGCACAGAGGACTCAATTGACTTTCATAATTCATGCATACTTGCAACAGTGATGTCCCAGCAATTACAGACAGATAAATGACATATTAAACCTTGCTGCAGTGCGTTGCCACCTTTGTGCTGTATTGCTGCACAGCTGTCAAAGTGTACTTCTTCCAGAACAATTACTGTCTCGATGGCCAGCAGGACCAAAGGGGAAAGGAGATTTGTGTTTTGCTGACATCATAGTGCTAGAAATGTCAGAGATGATGTCTGGTGGTATTGTTTAGTCACACTGTGCATCCAGGTGTATCAAAGATCATCTTCACAACCTGGTGTGACATTTATACTCTGAATTTCAGAGAACAGTCTCTTGAGTCAGCAGTTTGTAGGTTGTAACTAGCACACTGTCTGCAGTGACTCTGGTAATCAAAGATCAGATGGGGATATAAGTGTGTTTTTCTTTTCTTTCATGTTGCATTTCATTTTTATCATTGATAGGCACTGTCAGTGCACTGAAGCTTGAAACACAACTTGAAGCACAATGGTGATGGAATCATCGCAGATAACTAGTGACAGGACAAGGGGAAATGGCTGCAAGTTGCGCCAGGGAAGGTTCAGGTTGGAGATGAGGAGAAAATTCTTCTCTGAAAGGGTGGTCGGGCATTGGAACGGGTTGCCCAGGGAGGTGGTGGAGTCACTGTCCCTGAGGGTGTTTAAGGAAAGGTTAGATGTGGCACTTAGGGACGTGGTTTAGTGGGTAATAGGTGGTGGGGGGATGGTTGGACTAGGTGATCCTTGAGGTCACTTCCAACCTTAATGATTCTATTCTATTCTATCGGTAATGGTGGGTCGTGTGAGCACATAAACGTGGGCTTATTTTGCTTGGCAGATGATGAATATGTGTCTGTTCTGGCAATGTAGGAGTGGTTTTGAGCAGCATAGCATTGGTTTCGGCTGATGGGTTGCAGATCCTCCATTCATTTTCCCACTAGAATAGGAGTAATTCTCTAATTTCCTAGTGCTGTATAAATATTTTTTCCTACTTTGGAGCTTTCACCTCATCTGATCCTCTTGACAGCAGAAGCTAGTTTAAAGTCTGAAACATGAATTGCACAACTCTGCCCCAGTGCTCTAGTATATTAATTTTTCATAGGGTCACCTCTTCTCACAGATGACATCAAAAGTTAATTTTAAGGTGTTGGCAGGCTGTTAACAGTATCATATGAACGCTGAATAAGTTCAGGGAGTATGAAGTGAACATCTGTTTATCACAGACTGCTCTTGTAGCTGCTTTTTAAGTTAACTGATTTCGTAGGCTTGTCCTTGAACAAGATACTACTCCGGGGCTTGTGTTCACTTTGCACTTTGCACTTAGATGGAAATGAAAGCTTGCAACGAAGATGCATTTTCTTGTCCCTGTCCAGCTGTGAATAACACTTGGTTCAAATCAAAAAAGCCTCCTCCTCTCTCCCCCATCGAGGGTGGGGGAGAGCTGCTGCATACTTCAAGTTCACAGAACCCTTTGTCTCTCTGACAAAGCACTCAGCTGTGTAGGTGGGCGCATCCCATCCCTGCACTTGCCCTGTGTGTTAGTCATGAGACAGGCAGAGAGGCAGAGCTTTGTTCTTAGAAGGAAATATCACAGGTTTGGGCTTTTTTTAATATATATATACATCTCTTGGTTTGTTCCTTAAATGTCTAAAGACCACACTGATGGTTTACAATAGGAGCTGTCAGTTTTTCTGCAAAGCTGTGGTGTAAATGGCTCCATACTGCAATTATTACATTTAGATGTGTTAGCTACAGAGAACCTTTCTGATTCAGCCCACTCATCCTACCTGGTATCTGAAACCGTAAGCGTGTTTTATGTCCGTGTTAAACGGGGGTCCTGGGTCCCAATGCTAAATATGCACTAACAACTTAGGATTTCTGCAGAGTAGCAGGAGATTAGTCCCATCTGTTCCCCAGGAGCTCTGAAACATACCATCCTCTGGACAATGTTTTTTATAAAGTGCTTCTCTTGTGTCCAAGCAAGCAACGGAGCATGAGTGAAAAGTGTGTGTGCACCCCGCCATGAGATTATATCACACAGCGGATTTTATTTTTTTCCTCATGTGCTGGAGATGCACTGTGTAACCCTGGTTTACAGCCATATTTATACCATTAACTAACTTTGTTTCCCACAGTTGGTTTATCTTTTAGTAGTTGCATCATGTACTGTTGCTGAACTAGTTAGCTTCTGGTGTTAAACTTGCTGACTTGAATATTTGGAAGCTGTACAGCTTGTTTTGCTTTCCTACATTGATTGCAAAATTCCGCAACAGGCACCCTGACAATGCCTATACATCAGCTGGTAGCTCAAAGGGTAAAATCCTGTGGTTACTCCCACATTCACCTTAACCTGCTGAACCAGAGGTTCTGTCTAGTGACCAGTGTCATGTCAGGGAAAGAGGTGAAGGCTGGAAAGGGGGTAAAAGGAAAGAGGACTGGAGGATGCATCTGAGTTCTAGGAACGGTGTCAGGAAGATGTATTTTCCCTGTCCTGAAAGGAATAACTCACTACTCTAGCAGGAAGATTTTATTAATCAGAAGTGCTGGTGTTACCGCTACTTGTAAAATATACTTGAGAATGAGCCTTTTGCCTTTGCAGTTTTGTCTTTCACATTATGTAACAGATACTTTTGAAAAAGCACCCTAGGGCATCCTCTTGCAGTTTCTCTGTTCCTCCCAAATACTTACTTCCCACTCAAGGAGCCTGGAATCAGTTGTTACATATTTCAAGTTGTGTGGTTTGTGCAGCAAATGTATTTCTCCGATTCTCTCCCAGAGAAAACTGTATATCTTCTAAATTAGGAATGTGGCGTGAGGTGGTGGTTGTTGGGTGTGAGATTTTCTTTGGTTGTTGTTTGTGTGTTTTTTAACAAGGGAAATAGCCTCAGGCAGTCTTGCCTTGTTCTTCAGAACACATTCTGTTAAGAGGTATGGCTTTACCCAGAAACAGGTTGAGAACAGAAACAACACAGCAAAGATATTGGTTATGCATCACTATCTTCTTTTTTTTTAACAAACACAGCAGCAGCTAATGGCTTGTGTTTATAATCTCTAAGCTGCTAGTGTGATATCCCAGCTGAGCAGACTTGATGTTTTTTGCCATTAGCATTGCAGGAGAGGATGTTTGAAGGTGGTGTACTTTTCCTTCGTCTGTTAGTTTTCCGATTAAGAGTAGTTCACGAAAACCTTTGCATTTGATCTCTGTTTGGATGGCTGTGAAGGGGGAAGTGTGGAAAACCTCATAAAACAGCAAACACTGGTACAAAAACATACTTGACTGCAGTTTAAATGTAATTATGTTGCTTAACTTACCGTAAATTAAGACATCTGCTAAATTTTAAAGGTTAAGACATGAAATGGCATGTGAATTTTCTGCCTATAAAGGGTCTTAACTTACAAGGATGTTTCTTTTTCTTTTCCTGATAGAAATACCCCGTGTCAAGAATAACCTACTGCTGTCAAGGTGGTTACGTTGCCATTCTATGTGACTGGTAAGAATAAAGGAACAATGGCTAAAATCATCACAGCTCCTGCAAAGGCACGAGCAGCTTTCCCTGTTGGCTGTCCTAGCTTTCCCCTAGCCTGCAGCATGCGGTACGGTGGGTCTCCCACGGGGGGCCTCTGAGTCCTTATTGCGCTTGGCCTGAGTGCAGAGGTGAGTGCGAGGCTTACCCGGCTGAGTTAAATTTTGCAGACTTTGCGATGCTTTTCCCTCAGGGAGCAAATGCAAGGCTAGGATGCACGAGAGCCCTGTTCGGTGCTCACAATGTCTCCTGAAATTGCTGTGTCCAACCTGTGTGGTTTGGGTCCTGTTTTGTTCAAGGTGCTGTGGTGATAGAGCGGCCATACTTCTGTGGCTGTATTCTGCTCCTATAAATGGGTTTGGCCATTCTGTTCAAAATCACAGCGTTGCTTCAGTGTAAAACTGTGGAGAGGCTACGCTGACTTTTGGATTCAAACATAAGTGTTTGTGTAAGGAGAGAGTGCTCGGGAGCCGAAGGGCTTAAGCGCTGAGGAACCTTGCACATCCAGCTGGCGGGGAGATGCCGTGCAGAGATGGACAAACCCTCTTCCCCTCTCTTTCCACAGCACCGTAAGCCTGCCAAGGAAGCTGTTCTTCCTGACAGAAGCTTGCCAATAGGAAAGGGAGAGATTACCAGAGCTGCCTGTACAGTGAAATTGGCAATCTGTCCCCTCTGTGGACTTGCTCTTCACCAGAGCAAGGAGCCTTAGCTGCTTTCCATCACGCCTTCTGCATGGGTGTCCAAACTGGCCTTGAAAGGGGAAGCCATGTCAGCTGACAGCTGTGCCCGTGTCACTTAGCCCAGGGGCTGCGCCTTGCTCTGCATCAGGCTTTTATTTCCAGCTCTGCAGCCCAGCTGACATGTGGACCTGGTACGCCACTTGGGAGGGAGCCGGACATGTGTCCTGCCTGGCACACTGGGGACCTGTTGGAGGGAGGTTAGGAAGCTCTGCACGTAGGGGCTGCAGCTGTTAGAGGAGTGCGTGCTGATGGGGAGAGGTGGAGATGGGCGCAGTACCAGAGTCCTGGTCTTCAGCTGTGCCAAGGTTTTGCTTGTTGCCTCCTCCCCTCCCTGACATGTAATTCCTTTCCTGTTTTATTTTGACTGGTGTTCAGCTACATATTTCTTCAAGTGAAGCCCTGTTGACTGGTGATATGTCGGCTATGACACAACACTCCTTATATAAATCCTTAGTAATACTTACGAAATTCTCTTTGCTACCTTTTCTTTCGAAGAAAAGGCAGCATTGACTGCTTTCTTTCATATAACACTAGAAAAGCCGTTGGATGTGTTAGATATTTACAGCTTCTGCCTCTGATCATGTAAGCAAACAGCACTTGAAGTGTTAGAGGATTTTTTGCAGTTCCTAATGACTTTGCTTTGGCTCTGTTTGGAATTAGAGTGGGTGGTTGTAGTTTGCTGTGCAAGTGATGGCTGTAGGTGGATTTGGTAATAATGGTAATTAAGTTTTTCCTCTCAAAAGTATTCCCGCAGTCTACATCTTTCAGCTTGATGCCATTGCCCAGCAGCTAACTTACAGAGAGCAAATCTCTTTGAAACATAAAGGTTGGGACATTGCATTTGAGGAAACAGGAGATCTGTGGATTTTGCAGGAAGACAATGAAGCTCCTCTTCACGTGTACAGACAATGTGATGGACAGTGGAAGGTAGATACTTTCGTTGTGTGAACATCCGGAATGTTTTGTATTGTCTCTAGGCCATAACAAAAATGAAGTAAACTGCGCTCTGTGCAAGCTAAATAGCACACTTTGTCTTGAGATGGAGTAAAAGTCATAGCTACGCATCTCATTCTACTTCTCACCTGCGTGTAACGCAAAGCCGCTGAGAGCTTGTTAAGAATACCAGTCTCTTCTGTGGTAAAGCTAACAACTGGCATAGCAGGACCAAGCAGAGTGCTTGTCAGCTGTTGCACTCAGTACTTTAAAGCATTGCCTGTGCTTTCTGTGTGCTACGCTTGATTATTTAAAAAAAAACCCACAAAACAACAAAATTTGTGGTTTGCTCAGGAATGCTTTCCACATAGCTTTCCCTGTGCCTGCCTCCGAGGGACCCTTTGGGGAAAAAGGCATTCTGGGAGCATTAAGGGGGTTTTTATTTTTTTTTTTCACTAAGAACAGGGAGTCCAGTTGGAGGGATGTACTATCAAGTTCTCTGTAATAACCTGTTAAACAACTGGAAGCTCGCTTGTTATCCTTGTAAGTCCCCAGCTAATTATGGTGTAGTTGTGAAGTGGTTTTAGATGAAACTTCGAAGTATGTTCTTTGACCCCTACACGTTGCTTGTGATATTCCTTTTCCTCACGGATCAGTAAGAGGGAATCCATTTTCTTTTCCTTCAAGCTGCAAAGCTTCCCTAGCAAAACACATGATCTCAGGCCAGGTTTCTATAGAAGTCCTGGAAAAAAAGACCCTAAAAGAAATCATGGAGGGCTTACACTTACTCACCTTTCACTGTGCTCATCTGAGAGCTGTTGCATTTTTCAGTGTGGTGTGAAATGTGAGATTCCTTATTATTCCCAAAGTATCATGCAGTGTTCCTTCTTTTCCTAGGCTGTAATTGATGACAAAGGATTACAGAAGATGTCAAAATATCTTCAAGACAACTGGACAGTGTTTGAAGGTGAGAAATTTGGCCTGCAGGCCGAGGAAATGCAATTTTTATAGCTAAAGCATAAGATTTAGGAGCAAGATTAGGGTTCAGGTCTGTTCAGCTGACTGCTGAAATTGCTTAGTCTTTCAGGTGTCTCAGTTTCATCACTCCATCTGGTATGCAAGTTAGTGTAGATCATGAAGTGTGTTCAGGTTACTGTTATCACAAAGTAATGTAGGTATTTACATCTGGAATTGTAGCATTATAACTGTTTTACATAGACACTTTATCACAGGGATGTATCTAAACGCCCTGTGACAGAGCTGCTGGAGGCTGCCTTACGGCTGTGATACGGGATACTGTTGTTTGTCATCTTGTCTCTTAGCTGGGCGTGACACTTTATCACAAGTACAGTGGAGATAGTAGGAAAGGAATAGCCATGGGAGGAGCAGCTTCGCTGTATAGATGGGCTGTTTGGGTCCGCCTCGACAAGGCAGGTTACGTGGAGCTTGCTGGGGCCGGAGGGTGTGACCCTGGATGGTATCAGAGATGAAATTGTGTGGTATCAGCGTTAGTTCATTGTGTTCTCGATTTCTGCTCCACCCCCCATCTCTGGCAGTGAAATAATACATGGTTTACTAGTTCAGAAGCACCCTACATTTCCAGGATTTCTTGTGTTGAAAAACCACCCAACTTTATTTAGAAGCTGAAATTATGACAGTGGTGGCTGCAGGGTAGAGAAGGGTTGCGGCACGTGCCAGTGTATGTCTCATTATGTATGGAGAGTCCATTACTTAAAAAGTCTCTCCAGTACTCCGCTGGGAGGCTGGGAACCTTCCTTAAAAAAGGTGTTACTGTTCCCACTGGTCTTTTTTTCTGTTCTTGGTGGCCGTATGTACAGATGGAAGAGTTCCAAGAATGTGCAGTTTCATCTAAAGTCTCCTTAGTATCTGGTATTGGATGGATTAGGGTCTAGCTGTCATTAAGTTGGTCATTAAGTTGTCATTAAGTCTGAAATCTAAGAGAAAGTCAGGTATTCTTTTGGAAGGGAGAGTGTTTGCATGTAGATGTTGCAGACATGATAGTTACAGCCAGGCAGATAATTAGAATTACGAGGTCTGAGTGGAAATGAGCAAGAGAGAAGTAAAAAGAGCAGGCAGGGGAAGAGGTTCTGAGTGTAATTAGCCAGTGCAGCAAATTACTGTGATACACGGCAGCCGGCTGCATCTGCAGCTGGGAAAGGAGGACTGCTCAGATGACAGGGTCTATTATTGTTAATTAGTAAGGGGAGGCTCACTTGATGAGCACTTATTCCAGTGTATAATTAGTGCTTGAAAAGGTAGTTACTTCTTTTAAAAAAGGTGATCATTATATTGTTTAAGCTCACTCTTATTGCCTGTATGTTGTCCTTTTATAAACTTGTTTCACCTGATTGCTGATTCAGTAGGATTTAAGACACGTAGCTCAGTCTTGAAGTGCACATTGAACAGTTCAACATTCTGTTTTAACTGGTCCCAGAAAATGGCAGAGCAAGATGTAGTGCAGACTGATCGAGTGGAGAATAGCATGGATATTCAAGCTGACAGCACATGATTTCTCCTAGAGCCAAAGGCCAATAAGTTGGTTACTATGTGAGTGCAAGACCCTTGAAAGTAAAAGCATGTGCTTTGCTGAGTACCAGCAGGGAAAGTTGCTTTGTCTATCAAGAAACAAGGGGATGCTGTACGTACGTTACTGTGGAGTAGCACGCTGCTTCAGGACCAAACTGGTGAATACTGGATTTCTTTGCATTTGCCCTTTAAGCTCAAGAATTTTTGGAAGCGGGAAAAGGTAGGAATACAAGAAGAACTAGAGGTAACGGGCTTTGTCAGGTACCACTCTTAACAGTTTTTAGAAATGTGGACCTAGCCAGGCAGTCTCGTGCTGTATTCTCTACAGAAACAATCTGATGGGAGTTTTTTGGATAGCAGTTAGTTCCCTGTTAAATTCTTTCAGTCTTGGAGATGGTGTGATGGATATTAGGCTGAATACACAGAACGTGTAACAAAACCATTGGAGCAAATGCCTAGAAATATGTATGTGCTGTAGGGCATCACTATTTGAAGTCTACATCTTTGGGCTTCTTTTAAGTTAATACTCCAGGAGACAAGTCAGCTAAGCCCGGTTAGGTAGCATATGCCCTTTGCAGTGCTTAGGTCTCGGGGAGCAACTCCGGTGGGATGTTATTAACAGTAAGTTGTGACAGCAGTTGGTTTAAAAACAGAAGCCTTGAACTCTTCAGGTGTCCAGCATGTAAGGAGAGCTGTGTGCTCTTTTTGCTTCAGCGTCAGGTGCTTGTCACCGTACGCGGGGTTTTTTTAGCCTAAAATGGAGGCTGTGCTCGGCTGTGTGAATGCTGAACAGATGCTTACCAACGCAAATCAGGCTTGCACAGTGTACATGCTGATAGTTGATGAAGTGGATCACAGTAAACGAGTTGAAATGCCACTCTCCAGAATTACAGTACAGGACATAATTGATGAGACCACTAAGGGAATTAACACTTGTGTTCTTGCTTTGCCCAATTGCAGGGTTTGTTGGCGCAGAGAGCCGCTACAGCAGTCTCTACAAGGCTTCATTTGACAACATGGCCGCCTACCTACAGAAGAAAGAGGAAAGGTTACAGCAGCAGAAGAAGAAAAGGCAGGATCTGCAACATGATTCAAATGGGCAAACAAAAAAGATGAAAACTGAAGAATCAGCACTGTGACGCTCTTGTTTGTAACTTTTGCCTTGCTGAAGGAACTGATCTGACGGCAGACTGTTTTTAAATGTAAAATGAATTATGGAAAAAGACTGGTTTAAACTTTTATTCAGGTTCAGGTTTTCAGGTGGCCTGGTATGACAGTGTCCTGCTTGCAGCAGATAATCCATTTACAATACGCCGAAGCTTCTAGCAGCATACAAGTGTTAGCGGTTCTGTCCCAGGAATCTACATTGGAGATGGTGTTTTCCTTGAAACGGGATTTTCTTTTTGCCTACTGTGTTCAGGCTTTCTCTTCAGGTGGAAGTGCACTGATTAAACCTGATGTGATTTTTTTGTTTGTTTCTTTTTTTTTTACTTTTTAAAAGGTCTGTTAGTTAATGTAACTAAGTCAGTGTACCTGTCTATGGGAAAGGGAATGTAGCAAAATTCTTGCTGTATATGAAAGGTTTTCACTGAGGCTCTGCCATCTCTGTTTTTACTCTTCCCCTTCAGTTTATGTGGTAGGGATTCTGCCTAGCTTCTAATCCATTGCTTCTTACTTGTGGCATATTTCTATAGGAAGAAGTACAAAAATACATTTTATACGCTGGAAAGTAAATGTAGAATGTGTCAGTCAACTTTGTGTTATTGGAAGATCCTTCTATTGCAATATGATCCTAGTGTGTCTACGAAAGCTATTTCAGAAGCATACGAGCAAAACTTAGAGTGCATTCTGCTTTTTTTGACAAGAATTCTTTCGTGTTGCAATTAGTCAAGAAATGCATCTTTTTGAAGAGTTATCAGTAAGAGTCTTATGGGATCGCTTGTTGCTTCATCAAGGAGCAGAAGATACACATTCATCTACCAGACGTGTATATGGAATATAATGTACTTCATTGTACAATCCATTAAAAGTATTCAGAATTAGCCTGTGAACCACGAATAGTTCTCTAGTTCTCTTTATAGAGCTGTCCACTCTGGAGTATCGATTTACTTAAAAATTTCGCAAAGTTTAGTTACACTAATATCTAAGATGTTTTGAGATGTAGCTTGTTTTCATGATATCAGGTGTTGAGCAGAGAACTCGAACTTGGTGCTTATGTCTGCTCAAAATTGCAGTCTTGTCCTTATTGTGTGTCCCAGAGGCCACGAGTCTTTCTTGTGCAGTAGGATGTCACACGGATTTTCATATCCCTTCTGTTTGGAAGTGCCTCCTTAAGGACAGAGTACTGACTGCATTGGTACAGAGCCAGTCCTTCACCTCCAGGGTCTGATTTCTTTTGGTGATTCCTTTTAAGTAAAGAACCTTCTGCCTTAGCAAAGGTCTCTTTGGACAAAAATTGTGAAGTGTCAGGAGTGCTATTGTCTCTTCTGGTTAAAAGTCTCAATTCTGGCAGGAGCTACCTTGGCACAAGTAAAATGGGAAGTAGCTTCTACTGCGTGTAAAGTAACATGACGTAAGTGCAGTGTGGCATCCACAAAATTGTGGTCTTGTGTAGCAGCTCAGCCCCCTCTGTCCAATATCCGCATACCAGGGATCTGAAGCATCTTGTTTGGGTATCACCAAACCAATCCAGTGCTCCTGGATTAAGCTGGGTCTTGTACAAAGGAGAAGGTGGTAGGTATGTTTGGGCTTGACAAGGAGTTTTACTCCCCTGGGTACAGTAACCCTTTTATCAGAGAGCCTGCTGAGATAAACAGATCTGACTTTATATAATCTGCAGCAAACGCTTTTGAGCTGATGCGTTTTTCTGTCTTTCAAGAGAGTGCCTGAACCACCAGGCTGGCCTGGTGCAGCGGCTCGCTGGCTGGCATGGCAAAGAGCTGGCCTAGTGTGGAGGCCTGCCCCTAGGATGGGGTTAGTGTCTGGGCACCACGAGTGCCTGAAGGCCCCTGTGCTGCCTGGAGTCCTTGCCATTCCCTGGAAGTTGGCTTGGGTAGCTTCTTGCTTTGTACTGTTGACTGGTGAGAATCGTGTTCTCATATACGCGGTGCCCTCCCTGCTCTGGGAATGTGGTGTCTGTCCTTAGCTACGCTGTAGCAGAACTAATTATTTCTGCAGTGCATCATTGTATATGCGTGCATATATGATGTCATATAAGTGGAGCAAATGCTTTCCTATATTTAGGTTGGGAATGTGGTAAAAGGCTTAGACTTAGAGCCCAGATGCAGATGTGAGGCCCAGCTGCTTGGTTTGCTGACAATTTGTAGCCTCCCTCTTCTCCAGTGGACGATGCTGAGGATCAGTAATGGAGCTCAACAGCAGGCTGGCGAGTTTCCTGGTAGTTTGCCTACACCCCATCCTGACAAGAAGCTAGGATTAACCCTCTTGATTTCAGTCTTCTGAAGGACAGTTGCATGTGTGAGGTGAAAACCTTTTGGCTGTACCTGGAACAGTAAATATGTTGGTATGACGCTGGTGATGCATATTTTTCGTGGTCCTCAAGAAAGGGTGAGAAGTTGCCATCTGAAGTGCTTGATATTATGGGTTGGAATGATGACTTGGAGGCTGAGATACGTGCTCTATGATGGTGGTCATTAAAACTTTGTAGTTCTTGTATGCATCTAATTTAAGAGGTGGCCCTAGGGAAAGCAGTTGGGGAAGCAATTAAGGAAAGTCCAGCCCCAGGGTGTAGCTTTGTGGTTGTTCAGGTGTCGAGTTTGGTCCTGCACACATTCTGTAGGATGATCTTGCCAGAAATGGGCCAGTACTTGCGCTGCTTGTGAACTAGGCAGGAGGAAAAATTTCTGCCTAGGTTTTTTGATAGTTGGTAAGAAATTCTTTATCCAGCCTGAAGCCTGCCAATGCAAAGTAAATTGCAACATAGAATCACAGAATGGTTTGGGTTGGAAGGGACCTCAAAGATCATCTAGTTCCAACCCCCCTGCCATGGGGAGGGACACCCTCCACTAGTGCAACATTTTTGGGCAGATTTGAATCTGCAGTAGCCGTGTGTATTGGGTCACTTTTGCCCATCATGAGGTAATACTGGTTTTGAGGTGGCGGTGGTGTGAACTGAAGGCAAGTCTTTTTTGTGTCATCAAAACATTGTTTCAGCCAGGTCTTCTCAGATCACGAGGGCTGGTCCCAAGAATTGCACCGGTGCTCTTACCTGGGCATGGAGAGCTGCAGGGATGCTGGAGGCTGCGAGCGCGCAGGGCTGTGCTGTGGGGACTGAGGGCAGGTCACCTCTTCTCTGCGACACTCCTGCTCACCACAGAGGTTTCTGCCAAACTCTACCTTCTCTTTAACAGCTTAGATGTTGGGTGTTATGAGTCCACATGTACAAACAAAACCATTTACTCATAGAGGAGGAAAATCTGAGGATGACATAGGTAATTGATTCGGTGGCTTGGTCGGCAGATCTGATACGGGGTTTCGGCATGAACGCTGGTATTGTCACACCTCTGAAGGATCAGAGGCTGCTGTGCTGGCAATTCCTACCCCCAAGGGATATTTTTCCCCAGCTGTTTTCTGAGCGCAGGATAGGCTTGGGCAGTGATCATCACTCTTGTGATCCTTCCCCTGCCTGCTGTCCTGGAAGAAACTCAAAATTTCTTCCAACGCTTGACCTCATGACAGATCATGGTGTGTGGGAGTGACACGAGATGTGATATCTGGCAGATGATTCAGGCTTGTTTGTTCTTTTTTCCTGCAAGTTTTTCTTTCCTATTCCATTTCATGTTTCCTTTTCTGCACACAACAGTTCCTGAGCTGGAGTTGTGGGGCCGTGCACCTCTGTGGACTGCTTTGAAGGGCTCTCTGAAAAGTCATCAGAGAAAATAAACTTGCTGGAAGGTCTAAATCCACTGTAATGTGCCTACACCTGGAATAGAAAATGGTTAGACACCCACAAATCATTAAAAAGGAGTGAATACCGCTGCCGCAGAGAGTGGGACAGCACTCCTCTCCCTGGTATTTGAGCTATTTGTTTCTAGCGGTTAAACCTGATGTCGCTTGCTTGTGTTTATTTTCTGAAGTTGAACTGAGGGGGGGGGTGTGTGTGTGACTAGCAAAAAGGGGATGGGTCACTTAGGGTGCAGTTCTGTAGCAGAACTGGGAACCCTCAAACCATTGCAAGGGTAATTTGTAGGCCACGTAAGTTCACCCCACACCGCGCTAGACTTTTTTGGTGATTGTGCGACTGCCCTGCTTCTGTCCTGAGCGCTGACAATCCAAGGATTAAAAATTCAGGTGAGGAAAACACTTGAAGCAACACTGAGTTTCTTTTTCTCAGCATTTTAAACCAAAGCATAGGCTTCCTACCCTCATTGCTGGGGTTTCACTGAAACCCCTTCAGCAACACATTGTTGGAACAGAGTGACCTTTTATGTCTCCTAGCAGGAAGGAACCCTAATCAGGTGCAGGCCAGCAGCGTGCTTTAGAACAGTCCTTACATTTTCAACAAAACTTCAAAAGCTATTTATTCTGTAAACAAAAATGTCTCTAAATAAAAATGTTCCTATCTTAAAAAAAAAAAAGCAGCTCAGTACAATATAGTTGCTCTACCTTCAGGCTAATAAAAAGTTGCTGCCAATTTCGATATGCTCCAAAGTCTGCTTCAGCTTTTTTTGCTGAAATAATTCTGTATGAAGTGCTTTCATCTGAAAAGTTAAGGCCGTAGGGCTTTTTCTCATAGTGGTTATCCCTGCTGCCCTCGGTGCTGGTGATGTGGTGTGAGCGAGGCCGGGATGACTCAGCTGCTGAGTGGGGTAGTTCGCAAATGAGAAAAACCTGGCTGGACGTGATTTGTCAGCAGTGGTAGATGCAGGGGCTGGGAAGAAAATTGGCTGAAGATTTGAACGGAAATGGCTGGAGAATTGAATGGCTGTGGAGGCCGACAGATCTGGGCTGCCAATGTGTTTGTATAAGTTACCGTGAACCTCTGAGCACCAGCGTTCTGGAAAGTCCTGCAAGAGCTAGAAGTAAAGGCTCTTCCACTCCTGAAATGGGTCATTGCTTGATACCCCACATGAGCGTGTTTTAACCCAGTGACCTTCTGCACATCCCTTTTCCTCCGGTCATGGTTGGGGCAGAAATTCTGTGGAAATAACCTCTCAGGGACTAATGTGACTCTGGAAGGCAAAGGAGCAGCTGAGGGATAGATAAACCAAGGGCTGCAGGGAGACAAACTGTCACTGCAGAAGGCAGGGACCTGCACGTGAAGGCCACAGCTGAGGGCACACTTAGATGCATGTGCAGGCAGTGAGCTTTTGCAGGTTGGTGCCAGCTGACCCAGCATGTGGCTGCTTTGAGCAGAGACCTAGGATGTTCAGGCTTTCTGGTCTACGCTCTGGTTGGGTTTGTCTTTGCTTTTCTCACCAGCATCATCCTTCACTTCAGGCTGAGTCACCCACCGTGGCAGGTTCTTCTCCTGGGCACCTTTAAGCACAAGCACCGTTTCAGTGCTGAGGTCCTCAAGCAGCAGTGTCATGGCTTGCAGCCAGCGCTGGGGATACCACGACCAGTGCTGGGGGTACCATGCCCAGCATGTGGGCAAAGGCATCTCACTGACAGTGGTGTTTGCACAAGCCTCGTGCATAGAGCGTGACACTTGGCAAGCCTGTGCTGTAAGGCCACCACATCCTGCAGGGAGTAACAGCTAAAATCCATCAGAGCCTATCTGCAGATTGAGCTACCCTGGCTATGGGTGCCTTGGAGGCTGGACCACCGCTGTGGGTAACCATTGTGCCGATGAAGAATGTGCTGTGTGACCCGATGTTTTGTGTTCAAGGCAGATCACAGCACCAGCAGTGTATTTCTTTTAATACTGTAGTTCCCCCTGTCCCCATCCCCCTTCTTTTAATAGAGATAATGCATGTATTTGCATATGCATGAGACAGGTGTTCCCAGGAGCATAACTGGAACATCTGGGAATAGCTACCCTCCATTTTCTAATTGCTACTTGCAGCCTGGAGTCTCAATGACTTTCGGTAAGAGTTTATTCAAGTCCACTGATGTTCATTGGATATGGAAGTTGGAACTCTTGGTTGTTTAATTCAGCTTCTAAGTCAAACAGTATGTGTTAGCTGGGTGAATGCATTAACTCCAGAGAATCAGCACGAAGCAAATACGGGTAGAAGCAAATACGACATTAACATAGTCACGGAGAGCCCCCCTGCTTCTGTTAACAGCAAGGCTTGAGCTCTCGATGGAAAACATTTGTTCACTTGTCTGAGATTGATCAGATTTTCATCTGCAAGCATGATACAGAACTTCTGCATGCTGTCCATAGGGATACAAAGAATAATTTAATAGTATCATCTCGAATGGGAATTTTAATTTTGGACTGTTAAACCTAAAAAAACCTGACAAAAAATCCCAACCATTAGTAGGAGACCCAAAGTGCTTTTTAACACAAAGTAAGGACACCCTCACCTCGTACTGTACCTTGCTGTCATCCTTTGGCTTAAACTTCCCTTGTAGGTGGGAAAACGATATCCATTAAACAGCTTGTGGCCTCGTCCCTCTGGGTCACGGTGGGAGGAGAAGGGGACAGCCTAAACCCT
The DNA here is from genome assembly GCA_013399095.1 of Psophia crepitans. Taxonomy (NCBI): domain Eukaryota; kingdom Metazoa; phylum Chordata; class Aves; order Gruiformes; family Psophiidae; genus Psophia; species Psophia crepitans. Next base: position 143,306 of record VWZZ01006508.1, on the reverse strand, counting down.
GCGTGGTAGCCAGGGAGCAGAACGTGCTGGCACTGCTGAGTTTTCTGTGCCTTGTGTTAAAGCAAAGAGTACGGCGTAAGCAAGTCGCTGTTGCTGTTAATCCTCTCCGAAGTGGCTACTGGGGAAAGGCAGTTATGAAATGCAGTACTCGGTGTGAAAAACACCAATTAAAGCACCCATTTCGGCATTCCATCTGTGCAGGATTTTAGGCGCGTAGCTTGATTAACTGCCTTTACAGCTGTGTGCTAACCCACCAGGGTTTTCTGCTTTTAAATAAGAACTGTGTTACTGTATTTTCACATCAGCATCCCCTGCCAGCAGCATCCGATAGAAATTCTAGTTAGTTTTCTGCAGTGCTGGGTGTTTTGGATATCTCCACTGACTCTTCCCCTTTATAACTGCAGTATTTCATACTGCACTCTAATATTCCAAAGCTCAGGAAAGGTAGGGTGATGCGTACCAGCTATTTCAGTAAAAACCAACCTTGGTCAGATTTATTTTTTTTTCCTATTTCCTAGTCTATGTGAGAATTAGTATTATCTACGTACCATTTCGATTTACCTGAAATAATAATTCATCATCATATCTAAGGCCAACAGCATCCAGCAGATAAACCAGCCATTAGAAAATGAAGGCTTCTTATCTTCAAGGAAATAATAATTGTGATAATTAGTCACTGTCTTAAGATTTGCATGTACTGTGCTTCCAGAATATTTTACCAGGAAATTCTGTTTTGTATACAAAGTGGGACTGTTTCGTGTCAGGCAGCTTCTAGTAAGAAAAATAAACGTCAACCAGTAGTTCTCAGTTTTCCTGAAATTTCTTCAGTGTGTTTCTTTAGAGAGAGGAGTACTTTCTGCCTACTTGTTTTAATACAAAGACATAAGAACTTCTCTCACTATGTCATAAGACAGAGTTTTCCACCTTTTCCCACTCTTGCCACTGCCTTCATTAAAAGTCAAAAAACCTCTCCAAAACCCAAAACCAACACCCCACCTCCCCCCATATTAGGATGAAAGAGCCCAGGAATCCCCCTCTGCTCAGCGTGAAGCCAGCTATATAAGACTTCAAACTGTTTGTCCAAAATAGTCATATCAGATCAGGCTCTGTCCCTTCTCTACCGTGCATGGTACAGCCAGGAGGAAGTTTAAGCCACTCGTTGTTTTGTAACCCAGCACGGGTGGGATCTACAGTAAAAAGAAAGAAAAATAAAGCACTTCTGACAATTTCACCTTTGCAACTATAGAAAGAGTCCTCTGCATAAAAGGTTAATGGCTTCAAATTCAAAGCGCTCGTAGTCAAATGCAGCAGCTTGGGCAACAGTTGGGTATAGCAGCTGCATTTGGACGGGTCGGGTACCAGCACGGAAAAGCTGCTGCTGTGTTTTTGCTTCCTGTTAATAGGCAATATAACATTTAATATTAATAAGATTTAGGAAGGCACTGAAAATGTGTTGAACAAATCAAAAAGCAAGAGGCTTTTTCACCCTATCTGCTTTTTTTTCCTGCTTGCTGGGGAGCCCAACAGATTGCAGTGTTATCTAGATAGCATGGGGGAAATCCATGCATTAATTAATAACAATTACTGTAATTCTGGAGGTTCCCAGTTCACTTATTGCCCTGTGGCTTCACATGGGGCTTTGCTGGCACCATGTGGGGAATGCCCTTTCTCGTTTCTTGCCTGCCCCAGTACCTGTCTTTCCCCACGCTGATACAGAGATGGCAAAATTGGGGGACCCAGTCTGTGACTGGGCCTCCTGCTACATCCCCTTCAGGGAACACGTGGCACGGCAAGAGCTGCTCCTTGCCTGCTGGGCAGGGGAAGGAGGGGATGCTCCTCCTGGGGTGTGCCTGCTGGGGGATGCCCCAATTCCAGCTCTCTTGCTGGCCTGGTGTGTTTTCTTCTATGTTCAATTCCCCTTTGTGCACAGCGCTTGTGCTTTGGTGTAGAGCCCGGTGATCGTGCTCCAGTCTGGGTTCTGGTGTCACGTATCACGCTCCCAGAAGTGACAGGTATCAGGTAGTCCTCGCGGATGTCGCTGGATAATACATCTCGCTGAGCAACGTATGCAGTTGCACCAAACAGTTCAGTAATGAGAAACAGAGAATTCACCCTCCTGTTTTAGGGCTCTCTGGGAAGTACTGTTGCCTTCCCATTCCCACGCTCATCCTTCATTGCTCAGAGATGCCACGTCTTTCCTCCGCAGGCCTGCATGCCCTTTGTGCATCTCAGCTCTTCCTGTAATTGTCACTGAGAATCCAGCTGATCTCACTTGCCTGAGAACAAGCCTATTGGTCAGCCTATTTAAAAACTGTGATTTAAAAAAAAAAACAAACCAAGCCCAAACTATTTGTTAAAGTAGATCACATAGAAGTTGCAGGAGATGACACAAGTGTCAGAAAATGGTGCTCGCCGATAACCAGGGAGCGGCACTGCAAGTGTGGCCGCTGCTTGATTCCCAGGTGGGAGACGTTAAGGCTGAGAAGGTATTTCACCACTCGGACGTTTCCTCCTCTCTGGCACAAGGGCTACCTGCTGCCTTTGCTGATCAGTTCCCCTTCGTAACAGGAGGCCTGCAGGAGTGAGCCCCGCAAAGGCAAGCGCGCCGAGACGTGCCGACACACTGAGGGAGCTGGTTGCGGCTGGTTGGCATGAGGACAGGGAGAGAAGGAACTGTTGTGACTGTGTTTCTAGGTTGCTTTGGCCACCTTTTCTGCCCACACCCAGCGTACGTTCGGTGGGCTCCCTATCAGGACGGAGCAAGCTCCTATTTGCTGCAACATATCACAAAGATGCAGCACGATCTGCTCTGGCTGAAGGAGGTCCCTCAGGGCCTCAAAGCAAAGGGACTTTAGTCCTGGTGAGCGCTGATTGCTTGGTCTTAGCCCTGGCAGGAGGAAAGCCAGCTCAGAACAGACACAGCTGCACCACCCCTGCAGCGGGTGGTACTTTAACGAGCCCTTACTCACCCAGGAGGTGGTAAAGTGTGAGCATGACCCTGCGATGACATTTCTGCCCTGCTCCCTGGGCAGTCATAGTCACTGACTTCTAGCTCGCGTGTCTGTGGTTAGTCAACTACACCACTGTTTACAGCAAAAGTCTTCCCTGGAGAGGGTAAAGACAGCCTGGTTTTTGCCCCGGTGTGCTCTGCTTTGTCCCCTTTTGTTAAACTTTGTGAGTTTAATGGACTCTTTACACTTAGCTGAGCTGAGCGCAGTGTTCCCAACTCAGCTCATCCACTAACAATAAAATGATGTAATTCAGGAGGGAAGCATATCTAAATGATCCTAATTTAAAATCAACAGATAAGCTGAACATGCAGGAGTAACACAAGGCCCAGCAAGATCTGGAGGAGGAAGGGAAAGTCTTTCTGGATCTGAGCTTTCAGGCAAGCTCCTCTGAGAAGCGAACAGATCACCTCTGTGCAGGGCTATCTAGCAGGCTTCTGTCCAGGCATAAAGGAGCTGCATCAGCCCCTGCATGCACTGACATAGGTTGGGTTGGTGCAGTCAGCAAACCTTTCCTCAACTACAGCAGAAGAAACATGCTGTGACCATCACTGCCGCAAGCCAAGCAAGAAACTTCAGCTGAAAAAAATGCAAATGGGCTTGTTCTAGCAACTTCATTTTGGAGAGATGTAATTAGTGTTTTACTGATTGAGTTCTACATCCCTATGACTTTCCCAGCTTCTCTCTCAGATCTCTTGGTGACCAAAGACAGCACCAGCGCTGTATTCACACAGAGGTTAATGAGTAGGACCTACATGAGGAATGAGGGCGGGAGGAGGACTCTGCTGTCCCTGCAGAACATTCTGTATCATCAGAGTGCTGCCGTCATCTGCTTGCTCATCCTAGGACATGCACTGCACCATGTGAATTCATTTATGGCCCATTTTGGATTATACTGTCCTTGAGGTAGAAACCATGCTTCTCTATACATTTGCAGACTGCCCAGTAATTTGGGGCTACCACAGTATGAAGTCTTCTTCCAGCAGAAAGTAACATGTGGGATTAGAAGTGAAAAGAGAACTAATGACATCTATTCCACCCTTCTCAGGAAGAGGAGACACCCACTTCCATTTTGTCCTGACAGATGTCTGTTTCCTGGTGGAACATGGTTGTCCCTGGAGAAAGCTGGATGAGTTTTAAACTGAGAGGCTTCCAGTGAAATGTTACTGTTTTACACACCCATGTGGATAACCACTGTAGAAGCGTCCTTATTAAAGCTAGACTGACGAAGCAGTGTTTACATTTGATAGATATAGTCTAAGATTTGAGGTCAGGGTTGCAACTAAGCCAAACCCGTTTGCGACGATTTGCATCACTAGGATCTGTGATCGCTGTAAAGTCGCCAACTGGTTAATCCTGAGTAGATCTAGAGGAAGAAAATACTGGTGGTCTCAGTGTTGAGAGGGTAAGTGTTGGCTCTGTCTTTGGCTGTGGTGGCTGCAGTGGCCGTGCAGCTTGCTTGTCCTTCTGGGGAGCTGCATCTGTGGGGCCACCCAGACCTGGAGCCTATGGGTGGCTGATGCACGTTACTTACAGAATCATATCCCTGGCAGAGACGTTTGAAGTGATCAGGGGCTTTTACAGACATAGGATAGTTACACAAGTTGTTTACGGCTGGCACCATGTAATCACTGAGAATAGTAACTGTCACCTCCTTACCCTGCTAACTCTAAGAATCAGAAAATGTAAACTTTTTGCCTAATTTTCTTCTCTGATCCTCCCTTGGTAGTTCTTTAACACAATGGTCCTGCAGCTGGGAGAGAGGAGGCTGATGTCAGTGTCATCCATGGGATTTCAACGTGTTCTGCAAAAGGATAATGAAACGGCCTGCGTGGTGCAGCATCTTCCAAAGATGGAGAGTCCTTTCAAATGATTAGTCCCCGTCACCTGTGAAAAGACAGACATCATGAATATTATTCTTCTAGGACATTTTGAACAGTAAGTAGCAGCATGAAAAGAAATGTCAGGCTCCTACGTGTTTCCTTGTTATTATGGTGCTTTTACATAAATGAGAATACATTTAGATGGGCTAAAAAGAGGTTCTTAATGGAGTAGAGTGGATAATAATATAATTCTGAAAAAGTGGGAAACTGCAGAAGATGAAAGGTGTCAGATTTGAACAACGTGAGAAACGGATGGAGCTGATGCAAGCTAATGAATCCGTTTTTGGGCAAGAGAGGGTATAATCATGTCTGATGCAAACACCACAGCCGTCACGTAGCATTAAATGGCACACCTGTTAGGCCTGCGCCTCCGCCATTTTTGATGCTTAATTGGAATTTTGTCTAATGAGGACAGTATGCAAATTTCTGTGCAAATCTAACTGCCAAACCTACTTTATTAAATGCTGTATTGCGACACACCAACAGCATGAAGGAATTTACATCTTGTGTCTGAGTGACCGGTGCTGCTTATTTTCTGCGTGGGTTACTCGGCAGTGGTGTCCAGCACACTGTTAGGGCCAGCACAGTCCTCAGTTTTATTCTTTAAAGGCAAAGCCCAGGTAAGGCGTGCCAATGTCCTACCTCCCTCCAGCTTTGCAGTGCCAGCTCTTATCTCCACTGCCGTGGCAGGCAGATGCTGCCTGGACCCCATGCGATGGGAGATCTTCGTGACGGACTCCACTGCCCCTCCTAAGCCAGATACCCTCCCGGTCTTAGCAGCGCTGGCACCGCAGATGTGTGCAGCCTCAAACCTGGGACCTCTTCTCCCTCTAGAAAGGCTGAGAGTGAAGCTGGGGCCATGAGATGAGGATTTTGGGGGTGCCAAGTTTGCTCTTCCTTTTGTTAGAACCGCATCCCCACTGTAGGGACTAACCCTGCTCTGTCTTCCCTGCGTGTTGGTGTTGACAGCCATGCTGGCATCCCTAGCAGTATCATACCTTGGTCAGTGCCACAGCCACAGAAAGGTGAGCTGGGGAACTGTGGTGCTTTAAGGGGGCTGGCCTTGCTGCGAGTGCAGACTGGAGCGTAAGCTCCCCTTCTTGCAGACCAAAATGCTCTTGCACTGAGGGAAATGGTAAAAGGGCTTGGCTGCTGATCACCCTCCAACGCCTACTGTGACACCTCCTCCTCCTCTGCTGGGCAGGGAAGGAACGAGGAGCCCCACAGCACACCACATCCGTGGCTAAGCTGCCAGTCACCTGGTGCTACAAATATAGCAACGGTTGGAATAGTCGGGTAAGGGTGGCATATGCACACATACCCAGGGCTAATCCAGGCACTGTTATCTGCTCTTGATTATCTGGCTTGTTTACAGGGAAGCTGATTTTCCAGGCAACTAGTTGGAGGCACCTGCCCGCAGCTTCAGGAAGACTGCGCTGCGTAAATGCACGTTCAGGGGGTGAATTCTGATATAATTTGTGGTGGTGAAACTGACTTTTTACTGAGCTCTAAACTTGGCAGGGCTCAAAAAAAAAAATTAAAAACAAATCGGACAAACCCTATCTGGCAAACAGGCTTTGATTGTGACCCCACTGTATGGAGACCAAATCTTCCTGTGTGGGCGCAGTGAAGGATTCACCTCTTTTTTAAAAGAGTGTCCCAGGGGTTGTTATTCTCTTTTACAGTCTGCAAACACCATTCTTACCCTGCAAACTTTGAGTTCCTCTTGTAAGTCACGCTACTGAATCCCCCTCCGTGTGCAATGTGTCTTTCAAGATGATTATTGTTTCCCTAGTTAAATTTTAACAACTGGGATGAGAAAAGACCTTTGTCCTAGAGATAAATTCAGAGGTGTTACAAGGTTATTACACTGGAAATAATGGATTTAATCTCAGTTTTGAAAAAAGTAAACCTCCTCAGTTAGCCTGCATAGTTATGTTTCAAAGAAAGAGTTCTACCATGCTAATTGGTGCAAACATTTTATATTAATCAGCTGGTAACTTTTTCAATTTAATTTTATGTATTTTCATGCAAAAGACACATGTAGAGCCTTGATTCCATAGAACACCTAAATGAAGCTGTATGAATGACTGTAATTCAGTGCAGATCAAAACTGTGGGTGCCACTGTCTGAGTGTTCACAATTTTCCCCCCTTGTCAAAATAGTTAAATAAATGCATAAGTAAAATAAGATGTAGGCATAGGAATAGATTTTTGCTGTTTTTAAAATGTACTTGTCAGCAGATGAAGCTGGATGACCTGTCATAGCCCAGACTCTCATGAGCATGCTTAGCACTGTGCAGCCATCGGGCAGCAGCTGATGCTTTCTGCATGGGTGGGAATGGCAACGGGAAACACAGGTCAATGAACAAATCACCATACTGGATGAATAAATGAAACACTTTTAATAAAGGGGAGATTCCTGTACTCTTTGTCCACTGAAGTCCTACAAGCCAGGATCTCCCTGGACACAGACTGCCTGCCAGATGAAGATGAAACTCACTGTCCTTCTCTGACAGAGCATGGCCAGCCTCTGCCAGCTCCGGATGACGCAGCCTTGGCTCACCTTCCCTAAAATGAGTGGCGTGTCTTCTGCAAGGAAGGAGCTAGGACGGGTCACTGCAGCTGGAGATCTGCCCTTGGCAACGCACACAGTAGCTAGTATGACGAGGAGGATCAAAGTCTTGAGTGAGGGGAAAAAAAATAAATGCAGCCTGGAAGAAATGAAATTGTCATTTATCACACGCACATTGCCCTGGTGAACTTGCTGAAGTACACAGTGTTTTAGTCGTGTTATCCTGTAACCTTTAGGAACATATTTCTTCACCTCTTCCCCAAGATAAGCAGCTATCTCCCTGAGGCTGAACCCAGCCGGCCACCCCGGCTGCACCGTGCGAGTCTAGGTGCTGGGAAGCAGCAGGGGGATGGCTGCTGGTGGGGAAGGAGGCACCAAACCCCTGGTGCTGGCGGGGTTCGGGCCCACTAGTGCCTGTCCCGGGCTCTTCCCCGCTTTCTGGGGTGTGCCAGTCTCCTCTCAGGTGCAAGGCTCCTACCTCCTGCCCACCCAGCTCCCCCAGCCTGCCCCCCGTCCTCTGCCCTTGCCCATCCCCGTAGGGCCCAAGGGCGCTGGAGGAGAAATCCCAGCCACGGCCTTGAGCAACCATGGCGTCACATGTGGGTTGAAGTCAAATCAGGCTGTTTCAAAGCAGGGCAAGGAAACGTGGTGGAAAACCATTTTAATAGGGACATTGTGGGTTGATTTGTTTCAAGGATAACTTTGCCTGAAATTAATAATTTTTTTTGAAAAGGAAATAATAGCTCAAGAAAGAAGCAACACATAAGCATTGCTCTGACTGTTCCTTTCATTTAGCTGAGGATTTTTTTAGTAAAGAAAATGAAATTTCAAGCTTTAAAGTTATTGCAGAAATATTTGGGGGAGAGAGGGAGGGAGGAATTTGCTCATCAAACTGGAAAAATCTGTTATTCCTGTAACTTGTATTCCCGAAGCTGTGAGGTTGTCAGAGGCTTTTCCGCACTGCTCCCCTCCTTCCCTTCATTTACGAACCTGGGTGGCTGCAGGGGCAGACATGACTGAGGGGGAAGGCTGGAGGACAGCAGCCAAGAAACTCCCATGGTGGCCTAGAGGCACTCTGCTCCCTCTTTCCCTGCCACTTTGTCCCATGTGGGCTGCTGGAGTGTGTTAACACCGATGGCAGCTCAAGGCCTCCACCGGCCTGTCCCTGCAGCCCCCCACGATGTTCAGTACCCATGGCTGTGCTGCCCCTGCCGCCACTGCCGAGCCGGCTCTGCCTCACCATGTGCTTTCCAGAGCCACAGGCCCTCCCGGAGAAAACATTTATAATTAAACTACAAGAGGGGATTTCAGCCTCTGGTGCCATTTTACATGGCTCCAAATGTGAAGGGCCTGTCAATGTGGTTTTTGTGTGACAGAAAGCCTGGCCGATCCCCAGGCACTGACTGCAGCAGAACGCAAACATGGCTGCTATGTTTACAGCACGTTGATTTGAAAAGCAGACCAAGCACTGCAGGGCCAGATGGAAAAGTGCTTCAAAAAAACCCATCCAGCCCAAAAAAGAAGGTCCCCTTCAAAAAATAACCTAACTTGTGTGACCTTCACTTTGCCAGGCATTTGCACTTACGCTGAAGCCCGTGCAATGCTGGCTGCTGTGGGCGGTCGTGGCTGGGCAGAAGAGCCGCAGTGGTCACAGCCCAGTGTGTCTGTCACCAACAGTCCTTTCTGGGGGGACATTTTCACCTCTCGGATCTGGGAAACAAGGGAGGTCAGGCAGCAGATGACCATGTCTCAGTTGGAGACAAAATGCCAGGAGCAAGCCATGCACAGCTAAACGCTATAAACCTAGCTGGGAAAGCCTGAAAAACCCCCTGTAATATCTGAAGCTGAAAAATTATAAGAGGATGCTGTGTCCTCATACCAGTGACCCGGCTGCCCATCCCCCTGACTCGGCGTGCTCTCCTGTTTTAGGCCAGGCCAGGGACAGGTCTGGGTCTGCCTTTCCGCTGAGGTGCATGTGTATCGAATGGTTTATAGCACAGCTGTCCGAACACAAGCCCTTTAGTTACGGGTGCTTTGGAATGTCCTTGTGTGCTCTGGGGTGGCTGCAGCAATCTGGCGGCATGAGCGCCATGGGACAAGCTGGAGATCTGCCTTGCAGGGGTTAACTAGGGGAGCTGTTAGCATGCTAGAAGGCATGACTCGGGCACATGTATTTGAGGAGGATTTATATGTTTTCGTGTTGATTTTGTTGTTACATTTTTCAGCCTGGAGCACATTCAGCTGTCCTGAGCCCAGAACACTATCAGTGGGCTGAGAGCAAGCTCTTGTTGTCTAGAAAGAAACAACGCTACTACAAGTCCCTGTCACCTTGGAGCTTCCTTTAGGGCAGAGATCTGCCACGCCTGTCAGCCAGGCAGTAACTGTGCTTCCACACAGCTTGGAAAACAGATTTTTTTTCCTCAGGGACATTATAGCAGACGTTGGCTGTGATAAGACTAGTTTATGCTTTCCAAACCCTCCTGGTTCTAAGTTTGTCTTGCAGCAGAGCCAAGAGCAGTATTATAACTGTCTATAGATAGCCATTTCGTGTGTGAGCATGTGCCTGAGTACACCTGTAATTCTTGATTACATGCCAAAATAGTCAGAAAGCTTTTTTGTGTGTGCAAAGTAGTGAAAAGTATGGCTTCTCTAGCAAAGAGCCAGATCTACCACAACATGATCATGAAGACAGAGATGTTTAACTTGTTGGTTACAGCTTCTTCATTTATGAGAACATCTGGTAAGCTTTTTTTGGCTAGAGGTAATATTTTCTGAAAAGAGTACCTCTTGGTTCTTGCAGAGAGGAGCATTTGATATCCGAATACCACCAGGTGCTTCACAGAGGTGGGTCTCTGAAAGGAGAGGGAAGCCCTGGCTTGGTGACTCTCCCCGAGTGGTATTAGCTGCCAGTGGCAGAGCTAGGTTTATTATTGTCTTACTGATTCCTTGTGCTATCATAGCAACCCCCCACAGACCAGGACTCCAATGTGCCAGTTTTCAGAGTACGATCTTTACCTCTGACTAGGCGCTGCCCTGGAGAGCTGAGAGAAAGGAGGGATTGCCCACTGCACTGCTACATTGTCCAGAAAAGCAGCATCCAAGCTGCTTTAAACACACTTTAGGAAGCCTTTGTTTCACTTTGCTGGCGCTAAACAGCCTTAATCACAGCAATCATAGAAAGGTTTGGGTTGGAAGGGACCTCAAAGATCATCTAGTTCCAACCCCCTGCCATGGACAGGGACACCCTCCACTAGACCAGGCTGC
>VWZZ01006508.1:88656-132499 GCA_013399095.1 Psophia crepitans | reverse complement strand
GAGCCTTCTCTTCTCCAGGCTGAACAAGCCCAACTCCCTCAGCCTGTCCTCACAGGAGAGGTGCTCCAGACCTCTGATCAGCTTTGTGGTCCAACTCTGGACTTGCTCCAACAGTTCCATGTCTTTCCTGTACTGGGGACCCCAGAGCTGGACGCAGCACTGCAGGTGGGGTCTCACCAGAGCAGAGTAGAGGGGCAGAATCTCCTCCCTTGCCCTGCTGGCCACACTGGTTTTGATGCAGACCAGGACATGGTTAGGGTGCTGCATGGCAGAGGGTTGTGCATTCAGAGGGGGGCCTCAGGAGGCCAGGATCTGCCTGGTGTCCTCTGGACCACAACCTGGAGTTGGGATGTGCCTGATTCCAGAGCAACCTCTTGGAAAGTAATTTTTTTACACTGGGAGTCAGAGCTGGAGCTGGATGGCCCTCCATCTGAGCTGTCCTTTCACACGCATCCTTCCTGCAGGCTGGGACTGAGTGCTCCTTGTCCCTTACAGGTGTGTTGCTGTGTTTTATACCCCACCTTGCCCCAGGGAAATGAAGGAGATGGTAGTGCGGGACAGAGGTAAAGACGGGGAGATTTCACCTTAGTAGAGTAGGTGATTTGCCCCACTGTGTCTGCTCTCTCACAGAAACCTTCACAGCAAAAGGGAACAATACGTAGGAGGATAAGAAGTGTGTGCACCCGCCTGCAAACCAGACAGGAAGGTGAGACTCGTTCTTCAGATGTTTCCAGACAGAAGGGACAGTTTGCAGGAAAAGCCACTGCTTAAACAGGAGAATCGAACACTGCCTCACGGTGCTTCTCGTGATGGGATCATACTCTGCACCAGCACGCTGCTTCGCTCCCACATGGAACAGATGCTGTTATTATTGCTGCTCGGAGGCAGAAGTGAGATTAACAATTTCCATGTACAGATACTTCTTTGGCATTACATAACCCATGTATTTAACACACACTAAAATTTCATTGCAAATTGGCTGCTGTGGGGGTATTCACGTTTTTAAATAGCTGTTTCCTTCCCAGGACATGCAGTTATACTATAGCCTTAGTTTGAAGTGCGTATGGGGCTGTGGGATCTCATCGTTCCAAAAAAAGAAAGAAGTAAAATCCCAGGGTTCATCGTTAGTTTTCCAACGTAAATGGTGTGGAATTACCCGTTCCATGTTCACCTTTGATCCCAAGTACAGGAGTAGCAATGTAAGGCTGGGATGCATGTGGCACCATCATGATGCTGAAAAGATGCATGCAACGGATGATAGAAAGTTCTTTGTAAGGCACCTACCGTAAGCTGAAACAACAACACTGAGATACGATATTCACTCTTATTCATTGGATTAGGGAGAGAAAAGATTAAATCACACTTGAGACATCTGTCTGGCTGCCTCAAAAAACTTTATTTTCATGCTAAGTGTAGTTTTAAAATGTCATCCTGAAAAATGTGTGACATTTTAATGGACTGATTGCCAAGACTCTCAAATCTGTTAATTTGCATATGAATCACAGCATCAAATATTATGGAAGAAGTATAAGAAACTAGAATTATGAGAGAACGCCTTGCATTCCCCTTGGTTAAACATATGTTGGGAGGATTGTCTCTTAGAAATCTAATATTACAAAAGCAAATGAGATTAAAAGATGCTGTGATATTCCCATTTATACCAATAGCTGGCTGCGATTGCATGTGGTCTTTTTTACAGCTGTGTGTGAATAGCAGCCTGGATGTTGCCTGTTCTTTCCATAAGCACAGGGCGTTACAACATCATGACAGTCACTAGTGCAGCCCTGAGGATGGGTTGCATTCCCTTCCCCACGTTTCTGACGCGGCTCCAATAAAGTCAGCGGGGTTTCACCAACGTCTTCTGATCATCTCTCTCCAGTAAACAGATTTCTTTTAAAAATGATGGAGCCAAAACAAGCACCAAGGGCCATCAGTTCTCAAACTCCCATGCGCTTCAATTAGAGAAAGCTAAGGAGCCTGCACTGTGCAATTAGCTACTGCACGCCAGGGTCCATGACTAGGCTTGTGGGAGTTAAGCGCATGCATAAATACTTGTTGGATTAGGGTTTATGGCTAGAGAAAATCCTTCCAACTGAACAAAACTTCCTATCAGGATCTAATTCTTAAATAGCTTGAGTGGGACAAGAGTGCAGTCAAGTTCCTACAGCAGGATTTCTCATCTAATGTAACTAGCTCAGTGCAGGACTTGGCAGATCCTAAACAATTGTTTATAGCTCCTGCACAGCACATCTGCTTTGGGAGCTGATTTGTGACGGAAATCCGCTTGAATGGAAATGGTAAATTTGATTTACTTGTGAAAAAGAAGTGCAGAGTTCCACAGCAGAACAATCTGGGTCACAATGTACTTTGGGTTATATGATTTACTACAGAGAAAAGGCCCAAACCACATAATTCAGATCCAACTTTCAAGCATCAGAACTTTGAGGTTAATCAAAACTACGGTTTAGTTCATCTGTTTGTGAAGATGTCTCTGTAGCTTGGAGCAGACCCTGTGCTTGAATCTTCCCATCTCCTTCGGGGTTCCCAGGGGCTGTTCGAATCCAGGGATCAGACCTTCTTCCAGTTTGCAGCAGAAAGCCCAAAACCACACACACCCCTCCCCACACCCCACACACACCCCCAGGTTAAAGGAGAAGGCAGCTTAGGCAGAAGGAGGCACCATCAAAGAGAACTAGCTGTGGGTCTGTCCCAGCTCTCTGGAAATGTGCAAGCAGGAGCAGGGTTGAAAGATGGAGGTGTCAAGGTAATATTGATCTCCCTGAGAGACTGGAGAGTAGCTGAAGGAATACAGTTTTGTGCAAAACAAAGAGACCAAACATAGGAAATGACACTGCAGGAGAAACAGGAGTTAAGCTCAGAGTTAATGTGAGGAAACAACAGGAGAATAAATCTGAATTTCCAGAGCAGAAGGTAGGTTCAGTGGCGAGCTTGGTACTAGACACCTGCCAGACATGTTGCCCTTAAGCCTAAGGTGTTTTTTGGGTCCTGTGGGGAAAAATTGGCCCCCAGCTGCTCATCTCGCTTTGAGAAACAAGCTAAGGCAACGCATGTGGCTTTGGACTTTGCAGAGGCCTAACACTAATTAGCACTACCCTTACTGCTAACACACCCGGCAAAGTTGATGGGGCAGCCTCAGGACCTGAGCCGAGGAGTGCTGGAGCAACACGCATGATGACTCTCTGGCTGCATGCCTACCGCTGCTGGCGGGGGATGCCAGCAAGCCAGCGTGATGCGTGTGACCGGCCTCAGCAGCCATGCTGTGATGCGAACTGATCCTGTCTGCTGAAAGCCCCAGGGAGGGCAGCCTTTCCCCGGTGGGAGGAACCAGGAGTGGGTGAGCAGCATGGCCGTGGCTCAGCTCTCAGGGGCAGAAGGATGGAGGATTTCTTCCAGTCTCCCCTTTGGCGTGGCGGTGCGTGGGAGTTGATCACAGTACTGCCTGCTGTCCGTTTGCACGGCCGCAACCCCCGGCACAGCTTGGCTCCCAGCCTTTACAAAGTCATCAAGGGAAGTGAAGTTCTTTTGGTATCGCACTTGTGATACAAGTATACCACAAAAAGTGTTTCTAAAGCTTCTACTCTTAAGGAGAACCAAGCCAACCCTCTCCCTTACAGACCCTCACCTTGTATTCATTATGAAAGCGTTTGTCTTTAGGAACAGGACAGTTCTCACGTGAACGCATACACAGAAGAAAACAAGTACAACACCCATTTCTGTAGAAGAATATATTATTTAGCAGATCAGTTTAAAAGTAAAAAAAAATCTGTACATCTTTGAAGGTTTTTCTTGTTGTTGCTTTTTGCATCCACGAGGATAAAAATATGCTTGCACAGTGGCTTCAGCTTTGTGCTCCCTTCCTTGCTCGTCCTGAAGGATCCCGTGCCGCCTAGCTGCATACCAGGACACAAAGTGAATCTGCAAACTCACTAAGGTTTCTTCTGATTTCTTCTAGTGTAGAAAACAAAGAAAATTTCATCCACTATGCTGGGCTTCTGAATGTACTGTGAACACTATAAAATTCAGAGAATAATACAGAGAAATGTGTCATTAGGGCCTACTAGGGCAAACAAAAATATATGCCAGGACCCCTGTCAGAATATAAGCATCTGTTAAGCTATGCCATAAGTAGCATACTGCTGTACACACACATGTAGTATCTCGACTAAAACAACTTTTTCTTTTCCTTTTGGATGTCAGTGGATCATTTTCCAGAAAAGGGTCCTTAGCTAAAACTCCACTTTGTCTCTACCGAGTGACTGACTGACTCTACAAGAAGGCAAATCTGCTGAAGATTTGAGCCGTGCTACAACCTGTGCAGTGTCCACAGGGTTAGTCCTGCCAGGAAGGCTGCGATGAGCATGCCAGAGCGCGGGGACTCCTCGGTGCCCGATGGCGGCAGCGGCTGCGCGAGCAGACTGCAGGCTGCAGACAAGGTGCCCGGGCAGGCAGACAGGTGGGCAGGGCATCCGTGCCTGGCACCTCTCCCCACACATGGTCCCAGTTGGATTTTGATGTAGCCACCAGGTCTGTTTGGCAAATACAGCATTTCTCAAAACCAGAATAACCTTAGGGCTTATGTTTTGCTCAAAGATTCTCTCGTCTCACTTTTCGGTACTGCTGGTGGTCAAATTTTCACTCTTCTTTTTCTGCAGCTGAAATGAAGAGCAAAGCAGGATTAATAGCCCTGACTTACACAGTGCCACTTTCCACCGCTGCTGTGAGTCAAATGCTCATCTCTGCACAAGACATGTGCAACATTTCTCAGGAAATAACAGGCAGCAGCTTGATATATCACAGGCACCACTTAATCCAAACAGCTCTGGATGTATGTCCTGAGTAAACAGCATTCGGTCTTTCTCATCATCTGCTGTGCTAGGCTCTCGGATTATTAACTAACTTCTCTTGTTTCTGAGTATTTCTGAATTCAGGCATCTCCTATTTCCCTAAGACCTCTTGTGCCAGTACACCATAATTAGAGCTCCATCAATTTGTATAAAATTTCTCTTTTGACAGCTTCTGTAAACCAGAAGTAAAATCTCGGCTCAACTTGAAAGATGAATAGGACTCAAAGTCTGGCAGTCATATTCGAGTTCTTCTTCCCTCCTTTGAGAAACGTTCCACTCTAAATTGAAGAATGCTGAAAAGACTTTCTTCTCTGTTATAATGTGGGACCCTCAAAGCATGTGCTTTTTGATTAACCAGTCTTAGTATTTGTGCTGCTGAGGGGCTTTTCCTCCAAAGCACTTGGGAGGAGGTGGGAAGCTACACCGCAAAGCTACTGTTCCCCACATCCAGCCAGGGACGATCAAGCGAATGAACCTCCATTTCCCACATATCAAACAATATCAGCACAACTAGTGCTCCAGGGCACTCCCCAATTTGTGTGAATGACAGAGTGACTGATAGTATCCAGTCTACATGATAAATTTGTTCATGTCAGAAAACCCTCACACTGTGATGCCATTTGGGGTGGTTCTGTCACCTGCCTTGGCTGGGAACAGAAGCACACAAGGCAGGTGTGCAGGCCCAGTGTCACTGGCTGCAGGATGTTGCCGGAGCCGGGCCAGCACGTTGGCGGCTGCACTGCACATGTGGGGCACCTGCGCCCGGGCCCCAGCCTCTGTGTCTGCCCTGTCAGGCAATGCAGACATGGACGGAGAGAGGAAATATGGTTACATGTATATCATGCCTCCCCTAAGTCTTACGTGTCAAAATGAGAGACGCTCTGTGAATGTATGTCCCCGCTCAGCCTGGGACATAACATGGCTGCATTGGTTGTGTGCTTAATCCTACTGGGTGCTGTGTGTATGAGAAAAATTCCTCATAAAATTTCAGGCACATCCTTGATAGACATGTCAGTAGAAGTTTCCTGCCGGAAGAGAAACTTACACGTTGGTGGTGCAATGCCTTGAACTGCCTGACCCCAGGACATTTTGCTGCAATCTAGCCCAGGCTTATTCCTCCCCAGGGAAATGTGGATCCTTCCTGGGAGAGGTGTTTGCTAATGCACTCCCCTCAGGTGCTTATCTCTGGGTTTTGTCTCCAGGTCCCTCTCTTGCAAGCAGCTCCCTTCCCATGGCCATGCTTGTGTGGTGCCTGGTGGACTCTGCAAGGGCATGTCCTTACACACACTTATGGCTTGTGGCACACACCTTTTCCCACCAGGTGTAATGAATGTGTTTCTCATGAAAATGAATATGCCATAAGCATTCCTACTGTTTTGGAATTAAACTGCAATCAAATTATAATGTTTGACTTATTCCATCATAAGGTTTGGTGCATCAGTAAGGTGTTTAGAGCGTACCTCTTTCATTGCATCATCTATCTGTTTTAATTCCTCATAGCGGTCCCTGGATTCCCAAAGGGGCTGGAGCATCACCTCCTCCACTTCTGGAAACAGCTAGGTGAAAAAAAGAGAGAGAACATCAACATTTCCTTTTGTAGTCATTACCCTATACGTGCTAGAAATGGGCTGAAAGGCAGAACATGAACTCTACATCCCCATTTCCCTGGCTGAGTAAACAACTGTCGGAGCAAACACTGAGGCTCTGCACGCCCCTCGACTTCTGCTTCTGCCCTTGGGCGACTTACCTTTGTTACTGTTTCAAACATGGGGATAAGAACGAACTTGAGGAAGCCGATCTGTGCTGTAGGCTTGGTCACTTTATCGCGGTCCATGAATGGTGCCACTGGAAGCCCCTCAGATTTTTCTCGGTCGCTCTGGAACAAATCCAGGGTTAACAAATATTAATCTCAGCTAGAAGCCTGTGAGGAGAGTAATGTACCAAGGATATCACTTGCTAAAGAGCTGTAGCCTTCACATACAGATCTCAGTGGTGTCTGAAGATTGCACAGAATAGCAATATGCTGCCCTCGGGCTGATATATCCTGCTTTGTGGAGAGCAAGCATCTGAACAAAGAGAACTCTGATCAGTTACGTCTGCACAGTACCAGGGTGAAAGCGTTCATCTCTCCAGGCTTACAGGAAAATGAAGCCACCTGGTTTCCTTTGCAAACCCATGGGACTTGGGAGGTAAGCTATTTCTAAGCATTCAGAAAGGTGGTAATGGCTTTTGCCACTCTGGAAGAGAAGGAATGGGTCTTTGATTTCCTTATTGTTCTCCAGAAGCTGATTATTTTCAGGTATTCAACCAGAAATTACATATCTTTCTTTACTAATGCTTAAAACTAGTTCTGGCTAGCAGGGTCAATGCAGAACAATTCCTTTGACTGCCATGAGTTTACCAAGCTATCTACCTGACCACATAATTTCTTGTGGGTTCATGTGCAAGGAGGTCACAGGCTGTGAGTGCGAAAAAGATATCCTGTAGCAGACTTTACCTGCTTGTTATTGGGACTTTTGTCACAGAGTGCTTTTGCTGGATGGCCTGAACAGTAAGACACACCAATACTGAGAATTTGGGTAAAAAGCTGCAGATGCAGTGAACGAGGAGTGTGTCTGACACATCATCAGAGGTGTCTGTCTCTTGTGAGAAGCCCTCCTCAGCCCGCAGCCTACTGAGGTACAGACAAAAGACACAAGAAAGCTCTGGCATCTCCTTCTCAGAGCACTGCAGTTGTGTGTCTCTTGGGATCCCACTGCTGCAGCACGTACACACTGCTCAGGAGCCCGTGTGCCGGAGGCAGCTGAGGGCTGCTCTTCCAGGGATCCTTTTTTTAAGCAATCAGAAACTGTGTCCAGCTGGGAATCCAGTGAGGAATGACGGTCTGTGGAGTTTAAAGTCTGACTCTACACACCTCAGCAAATCATCTCCTTTCTCTTTAGGCAAATGTTCACACTCAGTGAAAATTCTCTAAACTAGTTCCTGTGTGATATATGCTATCATTTAGTTGACAGCTTTCTCTGGCCACTGCTCTTGCCCTTTTGTCTCAAAAATCATTTATATGTCAAACAAACTTGCAAGGCAGCCACTTTACAGAGCCCAAGCCTTAGCCTGCTAACATTAGAATTTCTAGGTTGCTATTGTCTTTCATCTGCAAATGACAGTCAATTGCATTCACTTGCTTTGTGAACAGCTTTTCTTGCTGCCGTCCTTCTCCCACTTTCTGTAGAAGAAGCCTTTCCATCCTAGAGCTAGATGGGGCCGTCAGACAGCAGAGCACCCACAGCTGAGGCGGAATTCTGAAAGAGCAGCAGTTTGTGCAACTGCATCTCTCCCTCATTCTTACCTGCATAAAATATTCCTCTAGTAAGCAATCTACCCAGGGCTCCGCTACTTCCATCGGGCGGACTTCATTGGAGATATCACAGCATTTTATCAGTACCATCTTCAGCTGAAAGAGAATAATACTTTAATACTGCAGTCATACTGCCAGCCCTTTTTCCCCTATCCAGAACCTATGTCTTTACAATGCGATGGGAGGCAATGTTTCCCAACAAAGAAGACAGGTTTAGGATTAAATCAGAGGTCTTAAATGATCTGGATTCTTTTCCACTCTCTCAGTTACCCTGTGTAATCCACTTATCCCCTCTCTGCCTCCGTTTCCTGGTCTGTAGCACTGGGGTGTGTCACAGCGGGAAGTGCGCTTATCTGCTGCATGAAGAGATTCAACCACAAATGACCATGAAGCTGTTTGTAGAGCACTCAGAGGCAGCTGAGGAGAGGCTTCCTTGGAGGTCAAAAACTGGATTAGGAAGTAGAGGAGACTGGAGTCTGTACTCCTGTGGATAATTTTTGCCCCACAGTAATGGATGATAAGAATTTGTATCCTGACAGAGTAATTTATTTTTTTCTTGATGAGACTCCAGGATTTCTAAAGCTGGAATAGTCTATTTTATATAGAGCACTTCCAAATCTTAATTCTTTTTGGTGATGCAGGGAGTGTAGGAAGGATTTATTTTTGATAATATATATTGAATCTTGTTTTTTAAACAAATGAATGTTAATCTACAAGCTTTTGCACTATGCACAGAAAAATAAAAATCTACAAAACCTCCTTACACAGGTCATGTGTTCTTCATTTGAGTAATCAAAATTTTCCATTTTTTCCTTGAAAGAATCCAGTATTTCTGCATGTCTCGCCATGTCTGTAGCCAGGATTAACGTAATGATCCCCTAGCAAAGAAAACATGTTCACATATTAACTTGACATTCTTTACAAAGTCTGCTATTGCAGAGCAAAGCAGCATCCTTCTTACACACGAAGAACCTCAGATGCTTTACATTGTTAACACTGAAAGGGGAAGTTGCTGACTTGAAATTGCTGAGCAAACTGGAAGAGGGTTTTTAAGGATTCATGGTATATGAAGGTCATGGTTGGGTCGATCTGTAACACTGGTGTGATATTCTGGAGGCACTGAAGTTTTTCCTTTCTGACTGACTAATTGTGGAAAAACAAACTGTATAACAGGATTTTAAAAGCCACACTCTGTTTGCCAAGGTCCACTTTTGGCTCCTTGAAAAATGCTATAGGTTTTGCTGCTGACTCTGAGTGGCCCTAGGAAGAGACAAAGATCAGTAAGATGTGGATGTCCTCTGTGCTCATCCTCCTTGGATCAAGGGCTTTGCAACACCCAGATGCAGCCAACATGTTAGGAGCTCTGTATCCTCCTGCTAGGCGGAGTTTATGATGGGAAAACATGTGGTTAATTTAAAGTTGTGGGTTTTCATACAGATCTATCCACTTTGGCCCCATGCCTGCTTCCTGTGCACTGGCAGAATCAGTAACTCCAACGAGATCAGTATCTGAGCCCTTACATTGGTCTGCTTTTTCATTTGATGTGTAAGGAAGGTGTAACATGGAAACTAAGATCGAGTTTTGGCCCTTAGTGCTCCAACGGGAATTGCAGCATTTTTCACTGTCTCAGAGATAACTGTGATGCCTCCCAGTCCACGAGAGCCTCTTTCAACAGTACAAGTGCTGTGCTGTTGTAAATCTTTTCCCCATTTTGAAATCCCTTTTAAAATTAATACAATGTTCTCTTAAAGCATAAACTTCTGCCAGGAGAACTTAATCCTTTCCCAGTCAGAGCTAATTGGCTCCTACAGTAATATAAATATCTACCCCCAAAATATCATAGGCTTTAATAGTCAGGATGTACTCATTATTTCTCAGCAAGACATTCCAGGGAGTGCTGCTGTGGAAATTTTCCAAGAATCCCTCTTGGGTCCTTCTAGTGTGAGGGGCTTTTTCAGTCCTACCCTCTAGGGAGAATGATTCACTCGCATTGTACAGCGGGGAAGCCTGTGTGTTCTTGCATCTTCGGGAACAGTCTGTACGACACAGATGGGAGCAGCATTTGTACCTGTCTTATCTGTTTGAATTGGTCCTGGTCGACGTTGGAGAAAATGTTGTATTCTGGTTGGGAAATGATCTGGAAAGCCACAGCACAGTGGTGGTTCTCTAGTGGGGAGATGTCATTGTAGCGTACCGCAAGCTCAGTTCGTGCGTTTATCTGATAGCTGATGTGAAGAAAAACAATGAGAACTCCTGCAGACACGCACCAGCTGCTCTAAACCACACTGCTTACTTTTATTTACATTCTTTTCAATGCTTAGTCAATTAGCTGCAGTTTGTTTTTTGATTGTTAATACTAAATCAGATTTTTAGGGAAGATAGATACAACTTCAATGTCATCTCAGGCACTCTCCCACTGCAGGTTTTTTTAGTAAATTTTACCAAGTGTCTGTATCTTAAAATGACATAGAACAAAACCAGAAGGAACTGTCTGGGGTTCATTCAACCCCCACTAATGTCAGTGGGCAGTTTCTCACTGATCTCAGTCAGAATTGGGTTCTGCCTTTATCTAATGAATAGCTGCAAATAAGTTAGATTCTCTCTCTCTCTTTCACACACACATGCATGCACACAACAGTGTCCATGGGTCAACAATTCCAATTTCCTCATATGATAATAAATAGAATAATACACACTTCATTATTTATAATTATGAAATAGTGTGTAAGTTAAATCACCCTTTGCCTTTTAGTGTAATTATTCCATTTCAGTCAGTGGAGCTATAACCATTTATGCCCCCTCTCTCAGCTGTAAGACATTTTTACCTTGTTTTCTCAGGAGTAGGGGGAGGTGTTGGAATAGAAATCTGAAAAAGCATTATCCTTACAGAGCCAAGGACAGCTGGCAACCCGAACCCAGAGCTGAGTTTTCTGCATGAAGCTCTGCCTTGGCCCACATGTGAGTGAACAGCAGGGCCCTGGGGGAAGGTCATGGCCAGATCAAGCTGTGAGGAGGAAAACCTGGTCTACCAAAAATGCCAGCTGGTATTACCTTCCCAATAAATTTTAAGGGATGAGAAAGAAAGAGACGGGCTTACGTATTGTTATAGCCTGGATGGTCCAAGTCATGACATACTGCCGCAGTCATGAGAATCAAGATGTCAATTTGGGAAAATTTCTCCTGCAAAATACAAAACATCAATGCAGTATTGTAGTTTCTACTTCCCCTATCCCCATAAATTAAAAAAAAAAAGTAAAAAAAACCCCAACCCACCCACATTTACATTTTAGGGAAATGCAAATCTGAGCAAAACGAAGTATTTTTCCATAGATCAATTTACTTCAGTCAAGAAAGAGAATTCTGCGTTCCCTTCCAGCAAAAAGGACTCAGATTTGCCTTTGTTGCATTAAATAACAGCAGCTCGGAGGAGGCAATTTGCTTGAAACTTGCTATTACTGTGGAGATCATATAAAAACACTGAGATATTAGTCTCTTACAAGTCATTTGAGCATCCTGATTAGTTAAGGGAGGGCTAGAAGACAGCTTAGTTGCCATTGCATTCTGCGTTAACTAAAGTTATGAAAAGAGTGAGAAAAATTAAGTGTTGCATTCCCACAGCTTCTGAACAGGATGAACTTCAATTAAACCAAGTTTTTCTTTACATTCTTTCTGACAAGAAAATAGACTTAGGCCAGTAACTGAGATGATTAAGCACGGAGAAGAAAAGGGATTTTTAACTGAATAAAATCTGGTTTGTACAGAAATGAAATGAATACGTAAACACAGGTTATCCTGTCAATGAAAGCAAATGATGGCTATAGTTTTGGTCAAAGTACAGGTGGAATGTGAACCTTGCATACAGTACATGCAAGGCATTATTTGCAGTAGCTCACCTAGGTACAAGCATACACTTGGAGAAAACCTCTTGTGGGAACATTTTGTGTCACAGATGAAGACCACATCCACAGACAATAATTTATAATTGGATTTGATCCATGGATGTTTCATGCTATCAGAGTGTCAAAAGAGTTTCAGCGTATAAATTCAGAGTATCGAGGAGGTGAAGGCATCTTCCCAGCAGTCTCAGAAAGCTATGTAGGTGCTTGGGGTCTGGGATGGGGTGGGATGGCTGAGCAGGCAGCCAGAGGTGGAAATGCAACGCCTCTCCTCCTCTCCCCAGGGACTGAACAAGTGCAGCTGATGCCAAGCTCATCACTTGCTAGCAAGCTGGTGGCCTGCTTTGCAGGAAGAGTGTCACGGGTGTTGTGGTGCTCTGTGAACAAACACGTGGCTCATGATGGAAATGGAGCGATACTATTGAGGTGGGGGGCATACCTGGAGGCTGCAGAGTGAGATCATGCTGTACATCATCTGGGTCACGCAGAAGCAGTGCCGGAAATTATGGAAGGGGTTGTTTCTGTAATTGTCATGAATACACAGCTGCAGAGGGAGGGAATGAAGCAGTCAATGACAGAACAGCTCTTTCTTTATAAAAACATGGTTACACAGGCTTCCCAGCCTCCCTGGAAGCACTACCGGAGTAGGAGTCCTGTGGAGCCCAAGATTATTTTCTGCTAGAGCAGAGTGACAGCACAAGGCCCTCTGACACTCTCTGCCTTCCTGAGGGAGGGTAAGAGATTGCTGCCTTTCAAGAATTTGTCAGCAGGTAAAGCTCATAGCAACTTCTCTCTCGTACCAGCTAGGAATGGGTAAACATCCCAGCACAGCAAGTGCATCTCAGTCTTGAGATAGGACTCTGGGCTCTCATCCTGAATTTGTATTTCAAACTGTGCAGTGGTTAAATGATGGCTTTGGGGTGCGTAAAGAACTCAAAGTACATCCCTATTCCCCTCTCTTGCCGAATGCAGATTGCAGCTTTGAAATCTTCAAGGCTGAAATGTAGTTGTTATCTCATTTGCAAATGCTCAGAGATGGCACTTTGGGATGTGTTGCTTGGCGAAGTGAAGATGTGAATGCACATGCAGTAGCCATACCTGTGTGGATTTCCTACACAAGGCAGCATGGGAGAGATTTAGCCACGTAGGCGCATGGGACTGATTTTTGTGTGTTTTAACTTCCTACAGATCCTGGCTATGTGCCCTCATTACAAATGCAACCTAAAGCTTGTCTTTTCATGTGTCCTCGCTACTGCCAGCCGGGCTAGCTGAGTGAAGCTGGCACAGCTGGGTTAACACGTGCCACAGTCACTCTTCCAGTGCACTGGATAGCCCTTGGTATCCTGTCCTGCACAAAACAGCCAAGCATCAGTGGCACTGCTGGACCCCTTCTGCAATGGAATTCGTTTCCCCTTCTCCAGCTAAATAGTGAATTTACTTCAAGAGTCCTCAAGACCCATCAGAATCAAACCCTTCAACCCGGGACCTGACTTCTAAGGAAGCCTCAAAGGTCTGGATGAGGTCAAGAGAACTGTGGGTTTTCAACGCTAATTCAATATTTAGGGGCTTCATTGCTAAAGTCGTTCAGAAATATATTAGATTATTTTAAAATGAATAACTAATGGCACAAGACAATTGGCAGTCAGGCTCACAGGTGGTGGGCAGTATCTCACGGGCTTCACATGGACGTTGTGGTCATGCGCAGGCACCATACAACACTGCATGGATGTAACGTATACATCCAGCAGTGGAGGCCAGAGAATCCCAGGAGACTCCTGACTCAGACCACTGATGGGCTACAGTGACTGGGTTGTATTACTCATCCTTTCCTCTGCTTTCTGGAACATTTCTGTAGCCAGTGTATGTGGGAGCAAGGAAGCAAGCATATGCATGAGGTGGCTTTATCTCCCCACATAGGTTCAAGTGTGGTTCCCCCATACTGTGCCGGGGGAAGTATCAGAGTTTGAAGCAGAGTCCTTGGGGCTTTTTTAATAATCTTTCTTTCTGCAAAGCTAGTATTTAAGAAAGGAAATCTCACTCTGTCTTACCTTTGTAGAAAATACATAATCATAAACTCCCCTTGTTCAGAACAAGGCTGTCTTAAATGCTAGCAGCAACAAATTACTTAGAGGTACAACCTAAGCGGAAGCTGCCTGCAGTAATGTGTGTGGGTGGCGTGTTGATGTGTGTTGACGTATCACCTTGTTTCCCATGTTTTCAGGCTGTGATTACAGGAGGAAATTCTCTGTTTTATCTGCTCTGATTGTATTGGGTTTCATCCCACCCTTTCTGTTCAGCTGCTTTCTAACATCAACAATACTGAGCTTTCCATCTGCCTTCTTTGGGGGGAGATTTCCTAGGTCTCGATCATTTTTTCTGTCTCCTTTAATGGAGTCATATCATTTTTCTAAGAAGACTTAACCAGTCCTAGGCATAAATTCCAGGTAAGCCTTATGCCTTCTATGGAGACATGGTAACATCACTCCATTTTATCCCTTTTTCCAGTGTCTGATCAGCCCAATGCCTTGCTGGCTTCAGCCGGGAGCAGCACACCAGGCTGTGACAGTCACCACCCTGCATATGTACGCTGGTGCCCTGGGGTTTTTTGCTCTTCCTGTACTTCGCGATATGATGAATCCAATGTTTTGCTTTCTGTTTTCTAGACATCTTCTGAATTTGTGGAATTTCTTCAAGCCTTTCTGAGAGTCTACATCAATCATTTAAAACAGTTCTCTCTATTCTGTCCATACTTTTCAGATAATTAGAAGAGATTAGTGAGACACAATTCTTTGCTACAGGAATCGTATAAAACAGCTGTATAATGAACTTCACATCATGATGTTTTTAATTATTGTTTCAATCAAATTGTCAGGTAGAGATGTAAGTTTTACTAACTATAGTTCTTCAGACTACCCCTAGATCCTTTTTAAACAATGGGTAAAATATTTACTCTTCTACAGTTGTCTAGGAACATGATGGGTTTTTCTGAGAAAGCCAATATATTCTTCAACTTTTTAGCAAATTCTTTCTTATGCTCTCCATTGGACCTGATAACTTATTGATTTTAATACTCCAGTGTTTCTTTTTCAGACATTTTAGTTTGGTATGATCTCATCTTTATTGTATCTTGCATCTCTGCAACATGTTCAACATTAAAAACCAAGGCAAATAGAGTTATTTAACTTCTCAGCAATTCCTTTTCCTTCCTGTCTCGCTCTTTTACTCCCTGTGATTTAGGACATCTAATGATTATTGCACACACTGGCTTTTTTTTGGCCATCTCTGAAGACACTCATCTTGTCTCCATTTACATTAGGTACCAAGAGCATTCACCAGAAATTAACTGCTCTCTGTAACAGAAAGCTCAGCAAATACATGTAAAAGAGCTCAAAAAATGTCATCTGTTACCACAAGAATGCAAACATTTGCTGAAGTACTTACATTTAAGAATCTGTATAGATTGACTGCTTTCAGTGGGATTACTCATGTGAGTCAAGTTCATTCCATGACTAAATGTTTTGTTTATTGATTTTAGAATTTGAAAAATTTCAAATATAAGTAATTTGAAATACTTACCAACCACCTCTTTAATGTGATAGGATTGATGTTGAAGTCTTTTACCAACCCAAGATCATGGTACATATGTTCCAAACAACTCAGCATCTGCAGCCAGGAACAGATAGGTTATTGGCTGGGTAAATATAAGTGTACTTTACAATACATTGCAGAGGGAATTTCCTCCTTGCAAGCATCGAATAATTGCAGAGCCCTCTTGTTAAGATGAAAGAAAAATGTTCAAAGATTGCATGATTAAAGACAGTGCAAGAGGGGAGACAGAAAGGTTCTGAAAGCTTTTTGAAGTAGATAGATTGCTGTTGACTCCATAGGTTTTGTGTAGGGCTTTGAATTGCACCATCTTTCTTTAGTAATTGTGATTCATCTGTGTCATAGCAATTCCTTCTCACAGGGAAGTATTGCCATTTCTCTAATTCAGCTGGGATATGTTCTAACGCTCAGTGAAATCAGTGGGAGTTTTCCTACTGACTCCAAAGGCCCTAGCTGTACAGAAACGGATCAGGCCCTAGTTGCATAGAAAATGACAGCAGAAAAGAAGAGAAGCTTAAAGAAACATTTATTCTAGATTGTGTCAGTGTCTTCTTTCTCTATGACTTCTTGTGTCTTCTTCCTAACTCCACTAGCTTAACTCAGATTTCTTGGTTAAGAAAAGGTCTCCCATCATAACCCTATAAAATTGCAGCAGGTTTGTGACCATCCACTCCTGTAAGCTGTAACTGTAAATCCCAGTAGCTGAAAGGCAAGGGCAGGCTGCTCTTTTGAGGCAACATCTGCTCTGAGGCAGGAAGAGGGCTGCAGATAGTTTAGCACTACCACTCTCGGTTAATCTTCTGGGTTTGAAAATATTGAAGAAAAAAAAAAAAGGTATTGACAATCTGATGTGTCTGGGCACTTAACAGCTGCCACCAGTCAGGAATGAACCGAATTCCAGGAGTTTATGTATCTGCATTCCCACTTCTGAAGGTAAAATCTGCAGGAGGTGAAATACAGCCTTCATATTAGCAGATGCAGTTTTTAGAATGTGGACTGATACAGGGATTTTAACACGTTGAGTCTAATGTCACAAAAATGGCCTTGGAGACATTTTTAGTTAGGTTTCTGTTATTCAGGCTCTTAAAAACTCCCCAGAAATATTACTTCATCTAATGAAACTTTATATTTATCCAGGCAATATACATAGTTCATGCAGTAACAAGGGGACTGGTTTTGAGTCATCCAAACAGGATGAAAGAGACTTGCCTGCAAGACTTGAGGGACATTGTCACAAGCTGAATTGTGCTCAGATCACATGGACAGCATTTTGCTGTAGACCACCTTGCCTTGTTCCTAGTCCCTGAGGTAGAATATATGTTTTGCAATAGTTTAAGAAAAGACTTTCCAAGACAATAAACTTGATGCAGAAGGGCTGGGTTCCCCTCAGAAATGCCTGTCTCCCTCCAGCTGTTGCCAAGAGAGCTCTGGGTGAATGTCAGGGTGACTCTGAGTCCCAAAGCTCCTGCGCCTGAACACAAGAAAATCTCAGTTTTCATTTTTAGCTTTCTTGCTCAACAGCAAAAGCCTGAATATTGGACTCTTCTGAGGCTTGAAAGTGGTGAGTGGGCTTTTGAGAAAGAGAACAAGAGCTTGCTGCGTAGCTCTGTTTACTGAGATGCTGGAGAGCACAACGTTATTAATTTGCTTACAGGAGACTATGGTTTATAACCTGCCTGGCCCACATTGAGCACGTGGGCAAACACTCGTTGCTAAACAAGCATTGGCAGAATTGAAATATTCTCTGTAAACACACACCAGGGCTAAAAGAGTGAGACAAACCCATATGGTGCTCAGCTCAGGAGAGTTTGTGCAGTATCTTATTTCTGAGCAGTACTCCTCCTTGCAGGGCATGTCTAACCTCTGCACCCTCTTGTTAGCCTCATTCATGCCACCGTGCAGTGTTTTCCTGGTACTCTGAGTGAGTTACTGTGCTAAAATAGTGTGCCTCAGCACACAAGAATCCGTAGATAATGGGTTTTGTCTCTCTCTATTCTTTCTTAATAGTCAGAACAACAATGAGCCAACAGTGTTCTGGTCCACCTGGCAGGTCGTAATTCTCTCTTGCTGCAAGGACCTGACAGGCCTTCAAAAGCTGGGAGCCAGCCATTTTGCCTGAGCAGTTGTACGGCCATGGTCCAGAGGAAAGGGGCCAGAGAGAGAGCAGTAACCACTGAGCACCAGCCTCAGCTTGGCACAGACTGCGCAAGGGAAGCTCTGCCAGCCTGTGTGAATGGGAGATGGACCTAAAGCCACCAGAGAATCCTCCTGCTATTCTACCAGCCAGATGAAATATCCTGAAGGGAAAATGCTGTTACCGTGGGTGGGGTATGGGGTATTTTTCCTTGTCATGTTGATCTACAGGTGCTGAGGTAGAATGACTTTTGTATACACAACATCTGATTGAGAAGGTAATTAAGGTGACTGCTGCTGGGGGTGCTGCTAGATCCTTCCCTTGGGAAAAATCCAACACTAAAATCTTGGTTTAGTCCTGCTCTCCTTTACATTTTTCCCAGGTGAGATTTGCTCATATTTTCTGAATCTAGTTTTACATTATATTATCATCTGGCCAGTACAGAAAATTTATTCATGTTTCTACAGAAGTTTACACATGGACTTTCCAGAACCTTCTGCAATATGGACAAACAAGGAATAATATTAATAACAATTAGAAAAATAGCAAAAGCAATAAGGAAAAAAAAGAGAATGAAACAATAAGAAAATACTAATAGGCTGTGCATGCAGCTTTGCAACCTCTTCAGAATTCACTGCAGAAAAACCCTGGCAAAAACGAGTGTGAATCAATGCATGCACCTCTGCCTGGCTTCGCACACCAGCACGCTGCTTTATTGATTTGAGTGGAGTTATTGATGATGCGGTTAAGCACAGACTTTGCTAGGGAACGATTTGTTCACATAAAATGGCACGAGAACTCGTGCGGCAGTAATGATAGTGCACCGGTTGTTGTGGGACATTACTAGGATGAGATTAAAGAAAAAAAATAAAGAGGAGTAAGGATATGATAATCAGCATAACCTATCTGGTACCTGTTAGGGAAAAGCACTGTTTTCTGGTGTGATATGAGAGAAAAAGTACAGCGAGTAAGGGGCAGAAAAGGAGGAAAGCCCTGCAGGCCATTCCAAAGGGCTCTTCTGGCCTTGCTGGCTCTTGGAAAGGGTGCTAACCCAGCTAACGTGGCATCCCTACCTCATTGGGCTCCCACAGCCAGACGTCAAAAGTTGGTTTCCGAAGTGCTTCAATGGTCTCCTGGGACAGCATGTACTGCAACCAGAAAGGTAGTCAGCGTAAGTAAAGGTCCCCCACACTGGCATGGGACCTGCTCTTGGCATGTCCTTGGGACTCCCGGGGCTCCATTCACGCAGGGTTTAGCCATATTTTCCAAGGAGAGAGAAACTGATCTCTCCCTCTGCCTGCCCAACCCTCCTCATCCTCTGCCCATGCCTGGTGGGCAGCTCGCTGCCTGCCACGGCACCAGCTAGCCAGCGGCTTGATTGGTGGAGATCCTTGTGGACCAGGGAGGTGGAGGGTCTGGGAGAAAAGCGAGGAGAGCAGAGGTGTTATGGATGCGGTTGTGGGTAAACCCAGCATGGGGATACAAAGGGCACAGGGCACAGATTGGTCCCCAGCTGCACTGATTCTGCTGCCTGCAGAGCATCAGCGACATTCGATGCCGCCAGTCATGGCTGGATGGTGTGAAGTGTCTATGCTTACAGTGTTAAATTAGCTAGTGGGTATGATATATTTACTTTCGGATGATTTATGCTCTCATTTTCAGTATTTTTTCAAGAACGCCCACGTTTTCAAATTGGTTGTCAGCCTGCAAGATTCAAGTGATTTTTTATCATTACACTCAGGCTTAAAACAAAATCAAGTGCATCAGCCAGTTATGGTTTGTATATAAAATGAAAATAACCTGAATGTGGTGGGTTAAAAGACATGGGGAGATTTGCACTCTACCAATTCATCTTTTCAAGACTCTATTGATCAGAGTCTTTCTGGGACACAAAAACTTTGTAGCTTCAATTGGCCCATTTACTATGGCTCTCTAATTAGTTTGGGCTTACTGTACTGAGCAGGTGAATGAAATTTTCTGAGCCATGAAATTGTTGATAATTAATCCAAGGAAGACTAATACTGAAGATTAATTTTCCTTCTTGAGAAGGCAACGATTTTTGCATTTGCATATATAATGTACATTTAATACGACGCTCTGCAAGAAAACTGCGAATTAGCAGTACAGATTTGCTATTTGATAACAGTGTTGTAATGACATCTTCTTTCAGTGTACTTGTAACTTCCTAGCCTCACTGACATTGGACAAATCCAGCACAGGGCAGCTGATAACAAATTTTGCAAATCTGTCAAATAGAACCCAAATTTCCTAAAGCAAAACTCCTATGAGCTTTGGTCTAGGGATAATATGGCAATACAAACTTCCAGCTTACTCTGCAGCCAGTCAGTACAACTCTGTAGCACTTGTTGTTAATTCAAGATCCTAATATCATAGCAGTACAACAAAGTTTGATCTGACATGTATAATTGTCAGGGGAAAAAATCTGTTCTAAAACTGATATGTTTTGCAAAAACACGTTTGTGTCAGGAGTACAAGCCTCTTGGGCAAAAGTTAATTAAAAGAAACGTGTGTCGTGATATCTGCTTCAGAGACTCAGAGGTCACTTTTGCTAGGGAGAGCAGAATAAACAGCAGAACTTATAATTTGTTGCTCTGTAAGGCTCAGAAGACAAGTACGCAAGGATGCATGTCCACATCATACACCTGCAGCACGCGGCACCACGTGAGCTTCAGAGTAGCTGAGCCAGCTTTGATGCGTGCAAGCAAATGCCCGCTGTCAGACTCTGATTTGCACATGCGTGAGCTGGTGTTTCGTCAAGGTGTGAGCTGGGCACTGAGCAGGCATAACCTGAGAGCTTTGAATAATTCCTGTGGGCAAAGACTGCCAGTTCTAGGACCAAAGATCCTGTGTGCTTCAAGGTTTCAGCCTCATTCATCACTGTGGATTTGTACTTGTACTTGCCCAGTAGACATTTTTCTTCAAGCATTACTGTTTTTTCTAGCAAATACACTAACTCATTTTCACAGGGACAATGAATCATTCTGGAGAGAATCTAATGTCGCATTTTCTCTTTGTTTCCCTAGGTGAAGGATCCCTATAAATTACTTTTTAAATTAAAAAATAATCCATTAGGAGAAAACAGGCAGCAGCACTATTTTCAATTAGAGTACAACATTGTAAGCTATTTTTGATTGTTTGCTCTGAGCATGGGGAATAAACAAATATAACTAGACAAAAGAGTGTAAAATGTTGACAGATGCAAAATGTTCATTAACATTTCAAACACTAATGAGCTTTCAAGTATTAAAGACTACTGAGGATCCAACTTTAAGTCACTGCAGGCAATGACAGCTTCTTCCATTGGCTTCCAGGGGTTTTGGATCAGGCCTGGGATTTAGAATAACTAGGAGGTAGATGGCTAGGGAGTCATGCATTGTAAAACAGCACTTGTCAGGATGGCAAGCACATGGTAGGAATCTGGGAAGAGCAAGCATTGCCTGGTACCTTTGGGTAGGATGGTACATCCCGCCGGGGCGTCAGCCTCTTGTTTTCGTCCAAAAAGCTGTACTTGCAGGGACAGTTAGTCCTGAAATGAAATATTCAGCTCTTAACATCGTGGGAACAGAATGACAGTGCCTTGAAAAATGCCAGAAGTACTCTGGTCTCTCAGTAGGCATCGCTCAGAGAGTTACTCCACTCCCCAACCTCTCCCTTTCTAATGTGGTGTTGCTCAAATGCTTTAAAAGTGTGATCCTCTTCAGGATTTTCTCCCCTTGTGCAAAACCCCTGTCACCCTTTCTCTGCCTTGCGTATGTCTTCAGGCACATATCCATGGGTACCCAACCACTTCTGTTTAAACCAAAAAACTTTCCTTTCAGTGAGCAGCTCCCTGTCTGTGGCAGCCGCGGTTGTCTGAGGACGGCAGAACCCTGCCCGTGCCACGCTGAGTATGGACACTGGCACTTATTTACTAGTGTAGGCACCCACTGAGTCCATGGCTTACTGAAGCCCAGCTCCAGCCCTCGGTAAAAGCTTGGGTAAGACCTTCCATTTTGACGGCATGACCATCTTGCCTGTCACTCTTCAAGCAGAACAACAGCAGCGAAGCACAGGCTGAAGGAGGGGAACCGCTACCAACAATTATAGGTACTTAGCACTTACTTGGTTATTAACACCAGCAGCCACTGCCAGTTATCTGCTCTTGCTTTCGCTGCATGCGGAATAGCTAAGCTAATGCTACCCCATCTGAGCAATGGACTGTGATGGTGGGAGGTGCACACCAGCCTCACAGCCTTTGCAAAAACATCTAGGTTGGTGCATTGCAGTGTGAGAGAGGTTTCTTGCCTCACAGCCACAGGGGGCATGACAAAACTGAGCGCTCTGTGGTATCACCCATGGCAATCGTGATACTTTAACTCAGCACGTTTTCCAGGTAGTTGGTCATATGGACTTTAATAACTCTCCTGGGAGGCTGATCTGCTTGCATTTTGTACTTATCCCTATAGTCCTGACATTTGGATTATCCTTTCTCATTTTTCAAGTCTCCTGCCAAATGAAACTAAAAGACCCCACCCAAAAAAAAGCCAATCAAAGTATTCTATTAACTTTATTTGTCCCTTTCAAAATTATTTGGCATATTCTGTATTGCATCTGTTTTTAGTGCTTCTTTTCTCTGTTGAGAATTGGTCTGGGCCTCTTTTCTTTTCTCCTCTTAACATCAATGTCTGCTGTCATTTCTGATGGTGTCTGAATCCTGCAAAATTTATGTCATCTTATGGTTCATGGTGGTCAGCTGGCTTCAAACAGCTGCCTTTTCTTGCCCTATTTAAGGAGATTCTCAGCTGGTGAAAAACTGTCTTAAGCATTTCTAAAGCTCTTTCCTCAAAGCTCCACTGTGAGGGTGTTGTGGTTTAACCCAGCAGGCAGCTAAAACAACCACAGAGCCATTCGCTCACTCCTCTTCCCCACAGTGGGATGGGGGAGAGAATCGAAAAAAAAGCAAAACTCGTGGGCTGAGATAAAGACAGTTTAATAGGGCAGAAGAGGAAGAGAATGATAATAACAGTAATAATGATGATGATAATGATAAAAAAATATACAAAACAAGTGATGCACAGCACAATTGCTCATCACCCGCTGACTGATGACCAGCTTGTTCCCAAACTGCAGCCCTCCCCGGCCAGATTCCCCCAGTTATATACTGAGCATGCTGTCATATGGTATGGAATATCCCTTTGGCCAGTCTGGGTCAGCTGTCCTGGCTGTGTCCCCTCCCAGCTTCTTGGGCACCTCCTGCAGAAGGTTCATGCCTCCTCCCTGGCAGGGCCTGGTGAGCTGAGAAGTCTTTGACTTAATTGTAAACACTGCTTAGCAACAGCTAAACCATCAGTCTGTTATCAATATTATTTTCATCCTAAATCCAAAACACAGCACTGTACCAGCTGCTAGGAAGAAAATTATCTCTATCCCAGCTGAAACCAGGACAGAGGAGTATTAGTAGGATAAAAATAGTGAGATTGGGGCATTCCTTGCCCTAATTGGAGCTGGCTGCTAAGGTTAGCTGAGGGTCAGCCAACTCTCTCTAATTCCCAGCTGCAGTAAGACATCAAAACCTTCATCCTACCACACTGGGGAAGACACCAGAGCCAGGATGCACCAGACCTTTACAAACGTAAAACTGTATCTGCAAATGATGATGATTTTAAATGACACTATAATGTTATTAGCATCTGCCAGTGGTGAGCACAAAAAGCAGACTAGCAAAAAAAGCAATTTGAGGGGATGCAAGTGGGGCTGCTTTGCTCTCCTGAAGGGGAGAGATGCACAATTCACTATGCATGACTTTTATAAACCTTGCTGTTCATCCTTACTCTGTCATTTGGTAACGTAACAGCAAATGTAAGAATATGTAAACATACAATACAGCTGTGTACACTGTGATATTACTGGAGGAATGTATGCACTCACACACACTTATGTATATTAATTAAATTTAGATGGGATCCCTAATTGCAACTGTAACACATTATCTAGCAAATGACATTGCACAAGGGATGCCAAGTCTAAACAGGAGCAAACCCCTTTTCACTAACCCTGGGAGGCCTCTGTTCCTCCCACAGCATGCACGAATCTCATGCCAATGAGAGCGAGCTTGCTTGGCTGCTCTGGGGCACCCCAGAAACATGGCCATGAAGCACCCCTAGGCTGTGGTCACCACAGGCTAGTGACATGGCTCCTGTGGAGCTGTGGTCACTCAGAAATAGGAAACCACAGCTCATTCCTCAGCAGCTCCCGATGGGGTCCTTCTTAATGGCCAGCCACCAAGGAGCATCCTCTCCTCACTCTCATAGCAAAAAGAGGTGACTCGTAGCCACCCCTGGTCATACACTGAACCTTGCCACATCTAGCCGCTGCTTTCAGGCCCAAGCCCAAGAAGGGCTGTGACAGGTTGCTGCCACATCGACACGGCACAAAGCGATGCTGAGCAGAGTAAATCAGGGTCCTGCTTCAGCGAAAGCAGCTCTGCAGTGAGAGCTCAGAGCAAGCTAACTGGGGCATCTGTGCCCAGCACTACCTGCTGCTGAGCATTGCACCGGTTTTTATCACAGCTTTCCAGCATAATGCTCCGTGCTGGTCTCTGGCTTTTAGCTGCTGTCATATCTCGCTGCAAGCCCTTGGTGAAGACTACACCTCAGCTGGAGCCGGCAGCACTGGGCAGACGTAGCGCTCCCCATTCCTGTTTTTCTTGTTAACAGCTTGCTGTTTATACTACAAAATACAGATTGTAAGGTGACAAGGTCTGGGACAGGAATGAGTCATGGCTGCTGCTGGGTGTCCCATACTTCCTGATGCGTGTGGCGGCAAGTGGGCAAAACTGAACTTGCCATAACTTCTTTTTTTATGTTTTTGCCCTATCTGCTCCTGCATCACAATGCTCATAAATGCAGCTCTCCCGGCTCCCTACAGCAGCTGAGGAAAAGTAAAGACACGTGCAGGGGCACACACGTTATTCACATCACACCCAGCACAAATCAGGGTACATGTTTTAGCGTTTGGTGCCAATCTGAGCTCTGATTTTTCTGAGGAAATTTCCTCACATACACGTGAATAAGAAACTATGCAAATCACAGGGCAAACTGCAGTCCATCCTACTGGTATAAATCTGGAGCAGATCTGAGGTTAATATGTTACTCTGCATTTATGCTAGTATGACAGCTGAATTTGGCCTTGGACTGAACAGGAATGTATTAACACCGTACCTCCTGACACATTTGGATAGCAAAATTTATAAAAATGAGTGATTATAAAGTCTAATTCTTTTAGCAAATCTCCCACTGCCCTCAACAGAAAATAGCTTTGATTTAAGGTCAGAGAATTTGACCCAAATGAAGAAAAGAAAAGAAAGAGGCTGTCAAGATAGCATAGTTACATTTGATGAGAAAAAGCTCCTTCACTCACACTTTGACCAATGCAATATATCCCTTTTCAATGACCTTCCCAGGATATTCGTAATCTCACAGTGATGATTTGTTTGTCCTAACAGAGTATTTCAGTGACACAGGGGCAGACCTTTCAGCCACATACCATACAAAATGTAATTTTTTCTGCTGTTGTTTTAACTACAGCGAAACCAAGCTTCACAATCACAGTGAGCCCTTGAATTAGAAAGTAAATTCCCAATTTCTTGTTGAATTTGAAATGAATGTTTTATAATAGCATGAGATCATAATTAGAAGAGCTGCTACACATTTATTTGATATTTTCCCAAAATATATTGGAGCTGATTCGAGCATTAGCTGGTTCCCAACCAAACACTGTACTTTGCAGAAGTTCTTTTCCCTTTCCCTCTCTCCTAGTAAATCTGGATGAAGAATTCCCATTCTATACGGTGAAAAGTAACTCTCTGTTGCAAGACCTTTTTCTCTATTCCCACGGCCTGAGCTATTTTAACAGATGAATGGCTATAGATCTTCAAATGTTAAATTAAAGCCACTGTCCTTAATGGTTATTGGTTTCCTTTACTTCTAAGCCCAGAAGGTAACTCAATTCTGCAGAAGCATTGCATTAGGCTTTGAAACCAGATGCTTATTTCTTTGGTTAGGTCCAAAGCGGAACTTACCTGCTGTTTCTTGCTGCCATTTCCTCCCTCATCTTTTTAATGTCGCTCTTGCATTTCTCAATCTCCACTACTTTCAGGCCTTCCACTGTCAACAAAGGAAAACAACAGGGGTGTTACCATGGAGAAAGTTGAAGGATCTCGTTTCACAATTGTGCAAATTTCAAAGGGCTTTAACAGTGGGGTTATCCAGCGAGCCAGCAAGCTCTTACAGTCTGCCCCAGTTCTCACATACGCAGGTGCTGCCAAAGCGATATATCTTGAAAACCCATAGGAATTCTCTGCTGCCAATTTTAGATAATAGCTACAGTATTTTAATTCACAGAACGGCTATAACATCTCAGCTTTTCCACGATTGTTAGCAGCAGTCCGCTGTTCTGGTGCCTTCGCTTCTCTGATGCAGAACACGAATCAGAGGAAATCCTGAGCAAAAAAACCCTTCTTGTGATGGGGTGATAAGCGCAGCTAGGCAAACATGTCCCAGTAGGATTAGAATTCCCATTAAGATAAAAGGTTTTAATTTGAAAGTTCACGCAAAGCATTAAGGAGCTCTGAGAGCCATTGCTAGATGCAGAGGAACCAAAGTGAGAATGCAGGAGAGAGAGTGCAATGTTGAAAAGTTTTGCGCTAATGATTGATTTAGGGGTTTTTTTTAGGTATTGAAGATCTGTCACTTCTTTTTGCCAATCTATTTTGTAATCAAAGGTTATTTCTGCATGCAGTACAAAAAAATCCTATATTCCCCTTCTGCATGTAATTATGAGAGCCACAAGGCAGAAAGTTTGATTGCCTGTTTATGCAGCAATGCACTTTGTTCCACGTAGCCGTGAGAACCTAACGCAGCGCAAGTATGAGAATATTCTCCCTCTTCTTTCCCTCTCCTTGAACTATCAGTGCGCTCAAGGACATAATAGAGCACCATTTATTAAGTGCCTGTCATTCATATGCAATCATTTCACAGCGCATTTGTTTACGGAACTCATTGTTTGCATGGACAAGCTGTGGTTCAGGGAACTCTAGGGAATGTGCGATCGTACAATCAGTATTCAGTCACTTAGAAAATAATAGTCAAAATCACACTTATCTGGAGGGTAGCACATAAGTGCTAAAAAACTGCCTTGGAAGGGCACAACTCTGTAGATAAGCAGAGACCTCCGTTTTGTTTTCTTTATGCTAGTAACAACAAAGATTGCTGCTGGAACTGGGAAAGGGGGAAAACAGAGAGATGTATGTACCGAGTCCAAAATGCCACATATTATGAGAGGAAAGGGAAAGGGGTTTGATTTATGCGTGATTACAGGGATACCCTCAATTTAAAAATCTCATTTCCAGATTAATGTGAGGGGATTTTTGTCTATCATTGTTACAAGCAACATCTCTGGGTGATCACAATCTGTTGATACAGGCAAGATGCTGTCCTGCTCACTCAATATCTTCACTCTGGATACCTGGCTGCACTTTTTTGGGTACCTGATGGCCAGCTGCAGCTGACCTGCAGGCCCTGCGCTGCTCTGTACCACCTCGGTGCATTCACCCTGGAGAAGTCTGTGGGTAGCCCATTTGCCAAGCTATCTAGATGGTGACCAGTGCCTAATCTGAAGCAGTAGGAGCACAGTAGAGTTATCAGAGTGACAGGGTAGTGGGGCAGCCAACTGCAGAAAGAAGAGGAGTTATGGTGCAAGATAGCAGCCCTGGGCATTTTTTCGTATTGCATCTCTTTAGTTTTCTTCCAAAACCTCTCCAGGGGAGCAGAGAATTTACATAATTATTTTCTTAAGGTAGATGTGAGATGCTAACAAATTGTAAAGAGGTTTTGCCAGTTTCCTTACTCATGTGTGGGCTGCTGTGTAAACACTGGAGCAGAGTAAGTCAAGCCACAGGACAAAGCATTCCCAGTGCTTGCCCTGCATGGAGGTATTTTCCAAAGGGAAGTCACAAGCTTTAGATGGGATCTAAAAATCAGTTAAAAGATTTGGCTCCTTGAAAACACTTCTCTGTGATGTGGTCTCTAGACAGTAACGGGAAGGAAGCTGAGAACATTTTATGTGAGGTGCAGATGTAGCACTGTCATGAGTGCTTATCCCCACACACACATCCCCTCTGGGGAAGAAATCCTGGAGATCACATGTGGAAGTGGTGGAAAAGGGATCTCTGAAGGAGGTAGGAGAAAAGGCAAAACAAAAGCACAATTCTTTTCACATTTGGCTCACAAATGATAAATGGCCTTGTCATGTGCACTGATTAAGGGCCCATTATATTACTCTGCAGCAAGAAATACCTTCTGAAAAGACCCTGTGCTGTCTAAAGAAATCCTTGGGCTGAATCCAACACTGAAACACAGCTCTTAAAGCAGCCCCTGGGAGCCCAGCTCGAGTAGGGAGGTTGGACGTTCCCTTCGTCTCGCAGTTTTGCTTTTTAAATGTGAAAGCCTGGGATTCTTTCAAAATTATGTGGATTTCGCTCTGTTGAAAATTCTGGAAGTCTGATTCCAAGCAGATGGATGCACTTGTAGACAGGCAACCCAGGGAGCTCCTTCCCACAGGCTGAGGCTGCTGGAGATGGGAATGCGAGCTCTGAGGCAGAATGGCAGCAGATTGCTACATCTCCTGCTATTTCCATCAGCGGTGAGACCCACTTACAGAAAGAAACCTCATCTGGGGACCAGTGAATTCAGTTCACCTGCATGGAACGGCAGCTCTGGGTATGCAGCCTTCCCCAAACCAGAGAGTGCCGGAGAGTGCAAATGCACAACTCTTCTCCACCGGCAGCGGCATGCAAATCTCTCTTTCCCCCCTCCAGTGGTGCGGACTGCCAGTGCTGGAAGGCAGCATGTGTGCAGGGTGCAGCCGGGGGTCCCAGGGGGTCATCTGGGAGAGCCAGTGGCCAAAATCAGCCCCTAGCTGGCTGCCAGGGGGGTAGGAAGACCCACAGGAACACTTGCCTCATTTACTGTAGTCCATGGCACTTAGCCCTGAGAATTGGAATTGGTCAGAAGTTTCACATCAAAAGCCGAGTGACTGAGCTAATTTTTCTTGGGGTTTTTGGTGGGTTTTTTTTTCTTTCTCCTTTTTTTTTTTTTTCTTTTGGACAAAAGAATAAACCAGTGGAGCCTCAGGTAAACTGCAGCCAAGCAGACTGGGAGGGATTGCTACCAGGGCTCCTTGCAGAGGGCTGTGCTGGGGGTAGGCAGGCTGCAGGGTGCCCCCTCCATGGATGGCACCAGAGGGCTCCCACAGCCCAGGGAGCCTGCGGTTGGGGTGGCCTCTGGGAGAAATTCCCCTGCAGATGTTCTTTGAATAAGAATTTTTTTTCCTCTCCCTGCTGACAAAGGCATCAGTCTCACTGAGCAGCTGCAGGGTCAAGGTAGCTTCTGGTCAGGGGAAATTTCAAGCAAACAACTTCTTCCATGAAGCAGAAACTTTTTTTTTCCCCCAGCCAGCTCTAGTGAGAAAGTGCTCGCTGCAGCTATCACGCCAGGGGAGACCCTGCCCGCTCCTGCCTTAAATGCTGCTTATCAGCAAGGATGTGGCCTTTGGTGTCAGACCGGTGCTGTGCGGCACTGCCTTGTTCATACCCCTTCCCTGCCTTTCCGGGCCCTGCCTGCTGCACACAGTACACTGAAAAACAAGTCAGGTGCTGCCAGGGGGGCAGGGGGGAAACAAACCCCCCAAAAAAACAGAAAAGAAGCTCTTTGACCAAATGAACTAACTTGGTTGTTGCATAGTAACTGAATACGGCTGTGTTACTGTTAACACACTGAACAAGCACAGAAATCTGGGCAATACGGCCAGCGAGGGGGGAACCCCCGCGTTTGCAGCCCAGAAATCCCTGCCTCATAAGATAACGAGACGTACCCTCCGGCTGTATTTTGGCACAAGCTACGCTGCCTGTTTACGGACGCTTCGGCGTTCACGCTGTCGTTGCGCTGCACGCGTCGCAGGGACGCGTGCCGTGGGCAAAGGCCATGTCCCCACCAGAGCCGGGTGCGCGACATGGCGCTTAGCAGAAATACCGTCAGGTCTCAGTGCTGACGCTGGGCCTCAGGCACCAGCAAGGACCGACCTGACTCTGCTTAACACGAAGTAGTTGCATTTCTGAAAGGAGAAAGTCTCTCCGCAGGGCGACGTGTTTGACCTGTGCAAATATGCAACTTAGGCAGNGGCAGGCTGGGGGGCTTGGAGGAGGTGGGACAGGGCAGTGGAGACCCTCTGCCGTGGGGACGTGGTAGCAGGAGGGTATGGCCCCAGGCCCAAAGCTCAGCAGGGGACTTGACAGCCCCTCAAAGAGGAGCCCAGATGCCCGTGAAGCCAGGCGTCCCTCCCCAGCCTTGCCCCACCATTTGCGCCAGCACGGACTCCCACCTTCCCCGCACCTCACCCCGGGCTGGCCAGCGGCCGTTCGTGCTGAAGGCTGAAGACCAGCCGAATTACAAGTGACTGGAGAAAGCAGAGGGGCTGCGAGGAGCAGGATGGAGCAGGGGTACAACGAGGGCAGCAAGGCGGAGTGGGGGTTTCCGAGGCACCGGTTCCCACTGGGGTACAAATAAAGGGACACTCACATTCAACCTTTTTCTCCAGCATTGCCAGGTGATTAGATACTTCCGTTTTCAGCTCATTGATTTTAAAAACCCTGAAAAGAAACCCCTCATGTATTAATGTTATACATTTAGTGCCATACCTACCCTAGGTGCAAAAGACTTTTGCTAGAAACATCTACATTTTTCAGAGAACCGATCAGTCTGATGGCAGTTGCCATAAGGAAAAGAAAATTTTTCATGGAAATGCCAAAATTTGGGCAGAAAATACACCCGATTTCAATTTTCAGAAGAAAATTAACAACAAATGATTTTTGTTTATGGCCCTGGGAATGTACTGTGGCTCTGCAACACTCCATCACCCCCTCTCTCCACAGTGACTTGTTATTGTACCCCCTGGGGAAGCAAAGTTAAATTGATTATGCCTCGCCTAACGGCAGCATCTCGGTGTTTGCACACTCGGAAGCCCTCCTCCCTTTGAGTTATGCTGGTGATTTGCTGAGCGGTGGTGGGATTGATCTGTCTTATTGAAAACAGCTGGAATAAATTAAACAGCTATACAGAGGTTCAGAAACCCTCTCAGAGGAGAATCATCTTTAGGTGATAAAGGGAAAAATGAAACAAATCAGATGATTCGACTGTTCAGCGAAGAAGAATTTATTTTGCTTCCTAAGAGGGCAGGAGCACAATAGAAATATTTAAATTTAATACTTGATCTCCTTTTTAGATCAAAGATAATAAAAAAATGCTTTTTGTTTAAGATACTGTATTGCTGTCAGCAAGAAATAACACGTGTACCCAGCCTAAATTTGGCAGGAAGAGTGGGATTTGAAAGAGATCTTAAATGCTCCTCTGCCTCTTGTGAAAATTACACTTCAGGCTGATAAAAGAAATCACATTTTAAATTAATAATGATGCTTAGCTTCTTACCTCGAGAACTGCTCAGCAATCTGCCCCAATAAATTCTGGAACAGTTCTTCTTTCTCTGAAAAAAATAGGAGGGACACGTAACAGAAAACTACAGAGGAAAGAAGACACCCTCAACCCTCCTTCAAAGGGATGTCCCCAGACGTCCAGCTCTGACGATGAGACATTTAGCCAAAACGTCGTTCTGGTCCTTTGAAGAGTGACAGTGTTTGGCAATGACTCCTCATCTCACCTGCCTTCCTCCTCCTGCAGATCACAGTCAAGGTTTCTCAGAATTATTTTTTTTGGGGAGGTGCTGGGTCTCTGAGAGGTCATTTGTTTTAAGGCAGCACTCTCTGGAAAAGAGATCCCTTTCTCATCCCTTGAGTGAGACACCCAGAATCACCATCCGCTTTGGAATGGTCTGGCTCACAAAGCCTGCCTCTACACCATCAGCACACTGTGCCAGAGTGCCCACAGGCAGTGCAACAGCTTATAAACACAAAGAAAACCCTTTCACATTTACACTTGGATATTATCCTGGAGACCAATTTTTTGGTGCAAATTCATAAAGATCGTATCACTACACATAAACTTCAGGCAAACATGAGATGACTGTCTTTGCAGAGTGAGGTCCGCCTTTCCTGGTTCATGGGATGGAGGCAGCAGGACACAAGTTTCCCAACCCTTTTTCCCTTGAGAGAGTAACTTGGACAGACCCGCCGCAGGGCAGAACCCGTGGGGATCCTATTGCTGCCCGAGCCGCAGCAGCCACACTGGGAGTACTCGCACCAGTAGCTTCCTGCCTCCTGCTGCCAACTCCAGTGCTCAGACACTTCATCTGGCTTGAGAAAGTCAGAGGTGAAGCCCAAGCCCCTTGCCGAGACCATCACAGGGCTGCAGTCACCAACAGAGGGAAAGCAATGAGTCCTTAAAACTAGACCCTAGACTTCGAGGGACAGTAGGAGGGAAGAAGCAGTACGATAACAATGTTCTCCTATCTTTCAGTCTGTCCACGCTGTATTCACACAGACAGGGGAAGCATAAATCGCTTTTGCTGAGCTGTGAGCTGCTGTTTCAAGATTGCTCCCACTTTCTCCCACCAGCTAATTTAAACTGCTGCAGTCGCTCTCATGCCTGCAATGTGGATGTACTCTCGGTTTCTCATGCTCAAAGAGCAGAAACATTGCATGCTCTCACATACACGCTGCAGATTACAGAACATCCGTTTATACCCTACCTAGAAATACCCCAATGGCATTTCTGAAGCTACTTCTTGCACTTGCCTGAGGGAGCATGATGCCTCACGAGTACAACCACCCAGACAAAACACATCGACAGATATACAGCCCAGCATGTACAGCGTATTTCTAAATAATAGCTCTTGTACCTGTTGAAAGGATTTGCAGTTCCTCAGGTATTAGAAATGTCAGACATACTTGTCAAGAGCACTCATTTTTCTGGTCAAAACAATTTTGCTGTTACCCCGTGTCTCTAAACTGGAGCAGGCACTCTGCGCTCTCAAAGTCTCAGATCTAATTCCCTCTTTTTTTTTTTTTTTTTCTCTTTGCTGCAACCCAACTCCCAGCGGAGTGGTTAGCAGAGCAAATGAAGAGATTAGTTCTTTTCACGGAGACCCGTTTTTCAGTTTTCTCACAAAACCCCTTTGAAACCCCAAAAGCTGAAACAAAGCAAACGCTGCGTCCTGTTTCAGACAGGAGGAAAGCTTACCGTATGCAGCACCTGGGATGGTACCGAGTCCAACAGTGAGAATAAGCAGAGAAACTCGTGTCCTCTCACTTCGGTGCCGCTCAGCGCTCTGACAGTGGCTGTAGCATGCCAGAGACTGACAAGTTCCCTATAAACACCGTTCCAGTAAAAAAAAAAAAAAATAAAAAAAAAAATCTTACTTTCACTCCCTCCCCCTGTCAAAACTCGCTTGGAGTACTAGGACATTCTCATCCAGGGAACAGTCAATTGCAATCTGATGTTTATGGATGTAATAAAAGACTTTCAAAACGAAGATGTATGTTTTTATAACCCTAGGGTGCAGTAAAGATATATGACTAAGAGTGGCAGTTCATCTCATCTTAAAGAGACAAAGATCCATTTCTTTGCCCTGTTCCCCTGCTAACCCCTGATTCTGAAGAAAATGACACACCATGCTAACGCCATTTATTCTTGCTGGCCCACTTCTTTGTAAAACAGGCAGGCAAGGTGTCCTTTCACTCCCTTTCTTACGCTCTGTCTTCTTTTTTTATGCACCTCTGAGCAGGGCTGATACCCCAGGTGCACACAGCTACGTTTTCCCTCGGTTGCTTCATTTTTTTGTTGTGCTTCCATCTGGGACAAAGGAAATCCTACAGCACATAGCACGGGCAGACACAATTTGTGCACCTTGCCGAGAGTTGCCAGCTCCTGCTTGCAGAAACCAAAAAGCCAACAGCAACCCTCTTCTCAGCTCACCCCCCTGCCGGCACCGT
This sequence comes from Psophia crepitans, assembly GCA_013399095.1. Lineage (NCBI taxonomy): Eukaryota > Metazoa > Chordata > Aves > Gruiformes > Psophiidae > Psophia > Psophia crepitans. Next base: position 98,643 of record VWZZ01006508.1, on the reverse strand, counting down.
GAACGTGCAACGTTTGCAAACGCAGGTGGTGTTCGGCAAGTCAGATTTTGCACGATACGCAGGACGTTTTAGAGCTGACAAATGAAAGTGAGGAAAACCCTCTCCAGAAGATGCTGCACTAGCATAATGCTGGGCAGGGGGCAGGCCAGCTCAGGCCTCCCCGGGGTTCCCATGGCTCATTTCTGTGCTTGCCGCGGGCACAGGGACTTCGGCTCCTCGCCTGCTGACCCTTGCTGAGCTCAGCAGGGAGCTTGGCTGGGCCAACACAGAGCAAGGAGCCGTGTTGCCATTTTGCCCTCCCTTCCGGCAGCCCCATCTCCAGCAGGTCTGAGCAGAAAGCAGGTGCAGGGGAATATGGCAGCAGCACTTTTTCCTGCAGCTCCCGCCGCGGCTGAATCAGAGGGCTGGCAGCCAGCACGCACCTTCCCTGCCAGACGGGGACTGGGAACACACTGGGGCAGCTCAGGTTATGCGTGCACTGACACAGATGGCTTATAACCCACTGGCATGCACCCTCTGCTTCACTCCGCCCTGCTTGGAAGTGACTCTTCCTCTCCCGTCTCACACGCTGGGATCACTGCCAGGGGAGCCACCTCCATCCTCCTACTCTCCCTGGCTCCCCTCGCTCTTCTGCCATATTCAACGAGGTGTAAGCGGGGAGCGCATGGGGTTGTGAGGGTGGGTTGGTTTTCCCCCATCTTTTCTGCTGTGGCCAAGCAAGGCTGCGAGGACGTGGGTGTCTGCCCGTCCCTGCCAGCGTCAGGCTGGAAGATTCCTGCCACACGGTCTCTTTCTCACGTGTGCCTGTACCTCTGGCTGGGGCTTCCGGGTCTGTATTTCCCCTTCTGCGATTTGTTTCTATCTGGGCTGTCAGAGGAATTTAAAAAACAAACATCCATGTGGATAAAAGCCTCAGGAAGGGGTGTGCTGTGATGCTAAACCTATGTCTGTGAATCACTTCATATCAAGCGACAAATTCCTTGACAGCTCGGGTTAATTTGGACTACCACATGCAAGTCGCTGCTTATGTGAGTAATTCCGAAGCAGTTGAGCAGTTGCCCCCATCCCGATGCATGCATCCACGTGGGATGTGTGTAAGGAGCAGCAGGCAGGAGGGTTTTTTTCTCTCACAGTCTCTGCCTTTTCCCTCTTGCCTGAGCTGTGGGCGTAAACATGCCTCCAAAAGGAGAAGAGAGAAATCCGAGAAGATTTAGACACAGTGACAAGCTTCTGTCACTCTCCCAATAACAATCTGCACAATATCTTGTGTATTTAATCATTCAGGGGAAAAAAACAGTGCCCAGAGACCTCTGGTGCAGCTGTACACATCGTTGGTGGGCTCAGCGGCCGGCAAGGCAGGGTTAGCACTGATTCAGGCGTGAGCCTTCTAGCAGACAGCTACACAGGTCTTGGTCGAGCTAGCTCTGCTGCTGCAAGCCGATATCGCTGGGGAGAGACCACGGGCTTTCCTCTGTGCAAGTGCTAGAAAGCTTGTTAGCTGAGAAGGCAAATAATTGAATGGCAAGTGAAGTGGGAGGCGAAGAGGCTGCCTACAGCCTCAGCCTGCCCAAGGGGCTGCTGAGCAAAGTGTGGCAGGTGGTGAGCTCTCCCCACGTGTTGGCCTCCATCCCGGTCCGGCACTGCTTCTTCTGGGTTTCTTCATCCGTTTCCCCAGGGATGAGGGGATGCTTGTGTTGAAGGGCTCACCAGAACAAGCAGGAGACAGTGGCGCAGAGAGGGCTGGGGCTGAGCTCAGCACATGTCACGCTCTTTCAGGTCACATCCCTGGTGAGATCTCTAAGGGTTCGTTCAAGCTGTCTGCGTGCTTTGCTGCCCTAACTTTGGAGCAGTAGGAAAGCCCCTGAAGCACGTTCCTCCCCCCTGCCCCATTTAGGACCACGGTGAATCAGGCTCACTTGAGTTCCACAATAGCTCCTTTCACTGCAGTATCAGAAACATAACAGACTTCAATTTTATTTCTCAAGAGTTTTCTACTAGTAGAGTTTGTTCATTTAACTGGCATCTTCAGCAATATTGCAGAGTGCCTGAACCCTACTAATTACAGCCACAACACAGCCATCAGTATGTGAGTTTTGAGCCCATTCCACTGCAAGGACGCAGACCAGAGCCTTTCCAGTGCTGGGAGAGAGAAGATGCCCGTCCAATGGGTTTGGGAATTTAAACACCTCAGAGAGAAAGAAGGGTTTGGCATCAGGGGACTGATGCTCTGCTGGGATAGCTGCGCGCCTTCTGGTCCAGGGCTGCGGAAGGAGGGACAGCACGTGATGCAAAGGCCCCAGAGGCTCAGATCCGGCCAGCTGGGCCCCCGCCTTCGCCTTGCAGACAGCTGACCCCGCAGTGATACAGCGATCGCCGCCGCATCCAACAGACGCTTACTGGGATAATAATAATTTTTTTTTTAATTCCAGTCCTCTCCCAAGACTATGGCCAGGAAATGAAGAATGGTTTCTTAGCAGGACTCTGGTGGATATCTCCTCTGCTGGATAAAAGCCACTACTTATATTTTCCTCCCAAAGGGTCGTATTTTCCAGTCCCACCTTTTACAGTCTTTGTTCCGCTGAAGAGTGCATCACTCTTTTCCAGCTGCCTGGGATACTGCTGAAAGGAGGTGCGTTACCTCCCACTGCTGTGAAAATAGGGGAGACCCCTTTATTGGCACGTATTTGGATGAGTTGCTCTGCAAAGTAGAATCACGCAGGCAGAATTGTTTAAAAAGCCTAGAACAGAGCTGGGGTGGTTTTTTTTTTTCTTTTAATGAAGAGGAACAATTTCCCACTCTGTTTATTCTTCCTACTCTCAGCAAAATGTCAGGAATGCTTAAGATTAATGACAACCCATGTGAAAGAGAAACAGATACCAAGGAACGTTAGTTCCATCACACTCAGTTCAACTTTTCTCCTCTCTCCACAGCAGACTCTGTCTAATGCTTTGGCAACCTACCACCAGAATTTTTCTTGCCCTTTTTAGCACAGATCTTTGGAAATCCTTGTTTTATAAAATGCAGGGAGGGAAGAGGGACCTTGCTGACACAGTGAGCTGCTCTCTGCACAAAGCAGAACCATGTGCTGTCAGCTGGGGTGAAAAATGAGGGCCCTGGGAGAGTGCGAAAAGTCATACAGTCTTATAAAAATATACAGTTAACCTCATGTTAGGAAAGCAAAAAAAAAAGAGGAGATTTTCTTGAAAGCCCTTCAATCACTTCCCAGCTGGTGTAACATAGGGGCATTCCCTTCTGGAGCCCCACCGCCTCATTCACCAATCTTTCTCCATCTTGGGGCAAATGGCTGTTGGTTACCCACGCCAGCCAACATACACAGATACATGCTCCAGTTAAGAGCCACCTTTTCTGATCTGATAATGAGAATAGCATACTCCTAGGCCAGAAGAGCGATGCTGGTCCAGCAGAGTTTGTTACAATAAGGAAATAGAGTAGGATACAGCTTCTTCCAGGAGACAGCTTCAGTCATGTGCATCCCTCGGCTTTGCCTACCTCCTTCTGGCAACAGTGGCAATCACTGACATGGGACCTGTTTATGGCGTTTAACAAGCCTTACCATTATAAAATTCTTCCCTGTTTCCTAACGACTTCATTCTTTCTGCTCTCTGTTCGTCTTTGCCCCCGGCATGCACAAGCTCCCCAGTGTTGCCTCTCCATTGCCCCCCCCCCGCACATCTTCCTACACTGCCTTGCTGTGCCCTTTTGCTACAGATGTTTTCTGCTGCCACGGACATGGGTGCCTCAGAGAGTCCCTTTGGTTCCCTCCGCCTCCCCATCTAAGGAAAGGCAGTGCTGTGAGTCGCTATGTTTTCTTGCGTAACACAGGAGCCTGAGCAAGAAGAAGAGGTAGGACCTGCAATTACCATTAGCAAGAAGGAGACGTGGGACCAGCAAAACTGCCTTGCCCCTACTCAAAGAGCCTCACCCATTCCTGCAAACTACTTTTTCCACCCCTAGACTTTCTGGCTCCCTCCCGTTCTTTCTGAGCAGTCTACATTTCTAAGATAATCTTAACCTCTTGCCCCTTGTCCCTTCTTTAATCTTGTTAGGTGTATTTAAATATTTATTACACTTAAAGCTACCATTCCCACAACAGAAATTATGCTCTCTCCTCAGCCGTTTGGAAATAACACGGCATTCAAACGTGGTGCTTAGCTTTCCAGCAGAGCTTTGATGAGAGATGAACAAGTTTAACAAAACACTGTAGGACAGGCTTTCAAACATTGTCCGCGTTGCCTGAAAGAAACCACTGCTCCATGCGAGAGTTTCCCCAGGACATCCGTGGTGCTGAGTCAGACCAGATCTAAGCACTGTGAAAGTCCCCTGGACCCCAGCCATTCCACCTTCAAATACTCTGATATCTGGAGACTTTTCTTTTTTTTTTTTTTAGCTTTCCTTCACAACACTCTGATCAAACACTTCTTATTCTGCCATAGCTACAACTATGACACCGTCACCTTTTTTTCTTGCATCATAGCCACGTAATTTCCATGTGCAAATGTTAGTAAATTCAGCTTTAGTAAAATCTGTTCGAAAGGATCTTTTTACCTGAGAGCTGCCCAGTGGCAACAGGTATCACTTTGTATGGAGACCTGGAAGAGTCAGAGGGGGTGGATGTTAGCAACGCTCAGAAAACAGTTTGTATTTCACATTTGATAGCAAACAGGGTGGGATGGGAAGAGATGTTCTGTGTTAAACACTTGAAAGTGGTATTTTTTCCTCAGACAATTACTCCTACTTTAAGAACAAGCAAAAATCTTCAAAACCAGCAGGCATTAGTGTTACAAGCCAGCCTGCAATTCTTGCTGCCATCTCCCTCCCTCCAGGGAGCTGCTCACCTCCCACTGCACACAAAAGGCATCTGCAGGCAACCACCACCCCTTCCCTTGGGCTTGACCCCATTTTTGAAGAGCAGGTTGCAGCAAGGCTTACCTCTCGGAGTTTGCCGGCATTGTCGGATCAATGGATACCATACAATTGTCTGCCGTCAAAAGGGAGATTGTTGTGTTCCTGAAAAGCAGGTTTCAGAGGTTTATTTGACCTAGAAATAGTGGCTGAAAGTCTGTGCTGCTGCATACGGTGCGTAACCATCCTCTCTCCTGCCGCGCTCCTGGCCTGGCCTGGCGCTGTCTGGGACCCATTCCACCCTGGTGCAGAAAGGGTTGCAGCACAGGCCGGGGTAGGCTTGATGCTTCACCCATTTCGATTACCAGAGACGTTTCTGGCAAAATGTTAAGTGTGATTGTCTTTGATCTCAGAGCAGACTTTGCTCCCTGCTAGCTCACGTATTCTGTTGACTCATCTACTAATAATTTCTATTAAAAAGCTGTGTTTTGTGATACGTTGACTCGGCAGCTGTGTATTGACTCACACTACACAAGTGACTACTGGTGCCACGAATGTTTTGAAATTGTCTAGCTGCTCCTTCAACAACATAAACTAAACAAATGTCTTGCTGAATATGGGTTTGTTGTGGTTTTTTTTTTTTTGTACTGTGCTAGGTGTGATGCCACAGGTTCAGATGTAAACCTTGGACATTTACTCTGACTCCAGGAACCTGGTTGAAACAAGCAGTTCTTTGGAAGTCTTTTGATGAAAAGAAAATGACAAATATGCAGTGAACTCCCTGTTCATGAATGACTAAAACTGCTAAACAAAGTTTCCTGGGTGATGGAGCGAAAGTATTTGACATCATAGGCAAATGAGAGTTATAAACCTCTCTAATGTCAAATGGGAGGAAACAGCCAGGATAAACAGCAAAGGGCATTAATTCTGTCCAGCAGTTCATGCAAATTCTGAGTCAATATAGACAATTTTGTATTTCAATCCCCAGAGCTGGAGTCATGCAATAAACCCATGATTAAAGGATTGGATTTTTTTTTCCCCTGTGTTTTTTTCTGTATTGTAAACACGTATGTACAAAGGTAAAGACTATGACTGGCCTGCGCTGTTCAAGGCCCATATGCAGGCAGCAGATGCCCCCTTCTAGATGTGAATAAGGGGCTTCCTTCCCCTGGCACCACCACCCTGGACAGAGGGTGCAGAAGCAGCTGGGTGCTACACCAAGCCACCCTCCACCATGCGCTGGCCTCTCCCACCTCGACGCACATCGACATCCGACCCTGGACCCGTCACAACACAGAGACTTAAGCTGGATGATGTTCCCTAGGTTGAGGGTAAGAGAAACAAATCCTACAGGAAATTACAGCAGGAGAGATGGATGGACTTTTCAGGACAACATAAGTTAGGAAATGTTTGTCCTGGGCAAAGGACTTGGGGATATGTATGTTCTATAAAATGGTTCTGCAGGGATACTTTGTGTTTGAATATTCCATACCTAGGATTAGATTGTACTGTCTCTAAATATAAAGATTATCACCTACTGGCAATGTTTCTCATTGCCCCCAACTTTTTCCCTAAAGTACAGGTTCTAAACATATGGTTGCATTTCACACGATATGGGCAAAAATGTAGTGCTGAGAGATAACTGGTAGGCACACACAGCCCATGTACACTCAGGGCTGGGCTTCTGCACTTGCTTTTTTGCTTTTTTTTAGACTGTACCTCTTCTTGGAAAGGGTGGTCGGGCATTGGAACGGGTTGCCCAGGGAGGTGGTGGAGTCACCATCCCTGAGGGTGTTTAAGGAAAGGTTAGATGTGGTACTTAGGGACGTGGTTTAGTGGGTAACAGGTGGTGGGGGGATGGTTGGACTAGATGATCCTTGAGGTCTCTTCCAACCTTAATGATTCTATTCTATTCTATTCTATTCTGTTCTGTTCTGTTCTGTTCTACTCTGTTCCATTCTGTTTCTCAGGCTCTGCTGGCACTGAGGTAGCTTAATACCTGCCTGAGCTTCATGTGCTTTCCCAGCTGGTGCTCTCTTGGTTACCCCAATTTCTTCTTCCAGTAGTATGGAATGAGAGAGAAGCCTGAATAGCAGGTAAATGCATCATTTGGGGCCTGTCTTTAAACTGTTCCCAGAAGTAAAGCAACAAAAGCGAAATGGATGTCACAAACGAAAAGCAAGACCTACCTTGGTAGCCCCGTTGCAATGCAGAAGAGGTCCATGATATCTTTGGAGTTGCAGTATTTACTAAAGATCACCTTCCAAATTGAACAGCAGCAGGGGAAAAAAAAATGAAGAAAAAGAAAAGAAAGGACAGTTAGTTCCCAGTGAGATATGAACTGTATTCAGGTGTGAACTGGGTTAATTTTAAGGCTCATCCTACCACTTCAATTATCTGATTTGACTTGTGAGCTGGAATATTTATCTACTCCTGTTCAATACCTGTGCGCTTTTTTTTTTTTACCTGATACAGCAAGCAAGCTCTGGAGGCCTAATTACACTGTTCAGAAGTAGAACAATAATGTATGTGAATGGACAGCAGAGTATCTTATAATGCAGTATTGCTGCAGAATGATAATCCCTGCAAATTTGAAGATGTAAGAGCCCAGATTTAGGAATAAAACAGCCCAGATCTGGGGAGGTCCTTCGACTGTATAAAAGAGCCCTGCTTTTTGGACTACACCAGCTTCAGCTAGCTTTAAACAGAACAGAGTTTTTTTCCCCCAGCAGTTGTGCCAAATTTCCTACAGTCTACCAGGTTGCATCACTCCTTCTGTTAGGTCAGAGCTCAGACCTTGAATCACAAAATTTGTTACTGTTACCTTCCCACACTCCTAAACCTCACCAGGCCCCTGCCCTTCCACGCTGCACTGGTTTTCACTGGGATAGAATTAATTTTCTTCATAGCATCTGGTATGGTGCTACATTTTGGATTTGTGCTGGAAACAGTGTTGGTAACACGGGGATGTTTTTGTTCCTGCTGAGCAGGGCTTACACAGAGCCAAGGCCTTTCTGCTGCTCACCCCATCCCACCAGCGAGAGGCTGGGGGTGCACAGGGAGTTGGGAGGGGACACAGCCGGGACAGCTGACCCCAACTGACCAAAGGGACAGTCCATACTGTATGGCGGCATGCTGAGCAATATAAAGCTGGGGGAAGAAGGAGGAGGGTGTGGGTGCGTGAGACATGAACATGGGGAGAACACACACATTTGGAGTGATGGCGTTTGTCTTCCCAAGTCTCTGTTAGGTGTGATGGAGCCCTGCTGTCTTGGGGATGGCTGAACGTCTGCATGCGCATGGGAAGTGGTCTAGTAGGCATGGTGGTGTTAGGCTGACAGTTGGACTTGATGATCTCGGAGGTCCTTTCCAACCTTAGTGATTCTGTGATTCTATGATTCCATTCTATGAAATGGGGAATGAATTCCTGGGTTTGCTTTGCTTGTGCAGCTTTTGCTTTACCTGTTAAACTGTGTTTATCTCAACCCACAAGTTTTCTCACTTTTACCCTTCCGATTCTCTCCCCATTCTGCTGTGGGGGGAGTGAACAAGCGGCTGTGTGGGGCTCAGCAGCCGGCTGGGGTTAAACCACAACACACGCATGCCAAGCAGCCCCTAAGTGAAGAAGACTGTTCGAGCAGAGTGTCTGTGAGCACAACATCCCCTTGACCCTGTTGCGAGGGGGTCTTCAATGACACCATCCCATGCCACGATTTTCCCCAAAAATCAGGGCACATGGGCAATGGTGATCCCTGGTTGAGAAGCACTTCTGCAGCTGGGGTGGGGGGTCAGAAAAGCTCTCTATGTGCTTTTGATGGTCTGTGGCAGAGACTTTGAAAGCACCATGGAGGTGAAATGCCTCATTGCAGTTGGGCCTGGCTCATCTTCTCAAATACAGGAACAACAGCAGGCGGTGGGGCTAATTTGTCTGGGGGCTGCTGGTGTCGATGGGTGGCTGCAGGCTGCAGAGGCCAGCTTGCTGTGGGGAGCAGGTGGAGGCGGTGGTGTGTAGAAGAAGAAATAGCCACAGAGCCTCTGGGTTCAGGATGCGGCAGCTCAAAGGGACCTAATGGCAGAGCTCAGGAGGAGCAACAAAGTGGTATTTCACAGGTGAGGTCTGAGATCAGGGAGATCAAGTTCAGAAGTCTCCTTGTGGGTGCCTTGCTGGAAACACTGTTTTCTGCCCCTCAAGACCATCCCTAGCATCCCATATTCTCAGGCAGTTTCCAGTGCTGTCTGTTACAGGCACATGGGATGTGCATGCCCATAGATCAGCCTCGAGACTGATGACCCAGAAAATGAAGAAGATGTCACCCGGGATGGTCTTCCAAGGGTGTGTTTTTGCTGCCTTGCCTCATGCTGCCAGGAGGAGGCAGGGGCTGCAGGCAGCAGGCGCTGCTGCCACCCTCCTAGATCTGGTCAGTCTAACAGGCCCCATGTGTTCTGCAAGGCATTGACCATGCTGGAAAAATATCATGTCATCATCTAATTAAAGACTCTTCCAAAAGGCATAGGTGCCAGGAGTTAATTAATCCTGCAGCCTCACTCCAGCATTCTTGGTCTTTGAGTGCTTCAATTCCTAAACTGTAACAGCACTGCAGTAACATGAATCCCATGTGCCTTTTCTAAGGTGGCTTTCAGACACCAGGGGAGAGCTCACACACAAAGTGTCCTGCGGCACTGACCTGGACCTCTGCTGTTGGCAATGGCAAAGCCATGGGAAAGCCTGCGGGACACTGCCAGTGAGGAGCTGCTAATGCCTGCTCAAAGCTCGGGACAGTGCAAGCCTGAAGGTCCACATTCAGGTGGACCAGCCTGGTGGACTTCTGTTGCGCAACGCACCAACACTTGAGCTGATGCTGAAGCAAGGCTTCAGAGCTCAGTTTTCACTGTGGTGAGGAGCCCTCTTCATCTTGAGGAAATCTTCAGGGGTTTTGTGGTAGAGAACAGTATTGATCACCTCAAGAAGCGGCAGTGACCAATACATGCGCACAAACCCACATTCTCCATTTTCCAACCCAGATGAGATTACACCAGGCAATATCTTTACTTTATAAAATGTCAAAGCACTTGATTGCTAAGGTATAGTTAGTAACTGCTACCAGGGAAATGGCTGGGATTAA
>VWZZ01006508.1:23354-88549 GCA_013399095.1 Psophia crepitans | reverse complement strand
TTAAACCCATTCCCCCTTGTCCTGTCACTCCCTGCCCTGATAAACAGCCCCTCTCCAGCTTTCCTGTAGGCCCCTTCAGGTACTGGAAGGCCGCAATTAGGTCTCCCCAGAGCCTTCTCTTCTCCAGGCTGAACAACCCCAACTCTCTCAGCCTGTCCTCATAGGAGAGGTGCTCCAGCCTTCTGATCAACTTTGTGGCCCAACTCTGGACTCGCTCCAGCAGCTCCATGTCTTTCCTGTACTGGGGACCCCAGAGCTGGACGCAGTACTGCAGGTGGGGTCTCACAAGAGCGGAGCAGAGGGGCAGAATCCCCTCCCTCGCCCTGCTGGCCACACTGGTTTTGATGCAGCCCAGGACATGGTTGGCTTTCTGGGCTGCCAGCGCACACTGCTGGCTCATGCTGAGCTTCTCATCAACCAGCACCCCCAAGTCCTTCTCCTCCGAGCTGGTCTTAATCCATTCTCCACCCAGACTGTACTTGTGAATGCCCTGGCGTGTTTTAAAAGCCTGCTTTGCTCAGTGATTGACCCTTGGTTATTAAAATACAGCTGCAATCAAAGCAATAAAGCATAGCCAATCGAATTCAGATAGGGCTGAAACCCCGCTCCTAGAAGAACACAGCATCCTCCCGCAGTGATAGCTGCTAAAATTGGCTGACCAGAGCATTGGAGGGTACAACTGGTACACGCAGTAACTGAGGAGACTGATGTTAATTGCGGCTGAACAGAGGGTAAAGGCTTGTGATGTGCTGGGAGTGCTATTCCAGATATTGAGGTTTCTTATTCTGGAAATCAATTATTATTGACCGGGACAGATAAGAGAGGAAAAGATAAAAAAATAATAATTAAAAACATTAAAGGTAAGAAAGCCGGCCTGACTCATAGAAAGCAGCAGGAGCTTTCAATGCATTGAGGATGAATTTTAATGCTTTCTTGACTCCATGTAACAGCGAAAGAGTGGGAAGCAAAACAAAGACTGTAGATACTATTTTCTAGGTTATGAGCTGTCTCCATATGTGTTTTTTAGTTTTCCGTGCTCGGCATTTTTACTTAAGTTTGCTAAAAGTGGATTTGTGGATCACCCACCGCACTTTGATGCTCATCTCAAGATGGTTGTCCTCAGCTGGTTGGTATTTTATTTTTAATCAAAGAGCATACACTGCTAAAGTTTTCTTCTATTGCAACCTGCTGAGCTTTTCTGACCAGCTTCCTTCTGTTCTAAAACAAAGCAAGCAGCCTCAGACATTGTTCCTGTTATTGCCTGCAGGTTTGCGTTCCTGATACAGTCAGCGTCAGTTGTGCTGATGGAATACGATTGGAATCTATTTTGGAGGGGCAGGAGGACAGTACTGCATACTATTGATGGCTCCAGCACAGTATAGGAATCCTATTTGCCCAAAGTCCATTATCATTGTGGGGACATTAGCAACATGAAGGCAACAGAGTGACATCTGGCTTGCAGCCATACTTCAGCCAGATGGGACACATGGTTTCTCCCATCACCAGGGAAGATGGTTGACCTGTAGCTCAGCGAACATCTCACCCAGTCCTGTGACAATGTCCTTGGGCATAACGTCCTGAAACTGTTGCTCTTCAGCCTATGTCTCCATGATGACACTTTTCTGGCACTGTTTGTGGATCTGATCCAGACCCACAGTCAGCAGTGAGGGACTTCATCGCCCTTCATACCTGTCTCAGCTGTTTCTAACCCACAGTCATCATCTTGCTTAGGTCCCTGTTCCTATCTCTGGGTGGCAAGGCACTGCTGCGACGTGTCCCACAGCACCTCGCTCTCTGCATTAATGCCCAGCGATGGAAGAAATCACTGCTTATCGTAGGGCTGAGACCTTGCTATGGAGCATGACAGAGGCCAAAGGTGGGAGATCACAGCACCTTCTACAGCTGTGGCAGCAGGTTAAGATCATGCATATATAGGGCACAGACAGGTTTCCCCATAATACATGTCACAAAAGTGCGGTGATGCAGGTCAGCACAACCCAAAAAAGCCAGGAATGCAGCTCCTGACACACCTCCTACAAGAGGGAGCAGACACAGGGACTCCAGTATTGCCTGGTGCTATGTGAGTCTCCTGCAAGACCAGACAACACAGGACACTAATTTGCCACTGTCATTTCTGAAAGCAAAGGCAGGGCCAAAATCATGTAAGGAAAGTTGTGGAGGCGATACACCACATGGGAAAGGGAAACAGAAGCCTCTGCTTCAGCCTGCAGACTGACGACTAAATGCACAAAGAAAATCAGCAGCATATAAACCCTGCTAATTGCATCTCCCTTGGATTTGTGCCGGGGACGCGGGCCGGTGGGGGGGTGGGGGTGGAGGAAAGAACATATTCCTTAAAAATTATGCAATTAATTTCCCCCATTTGAGCCTTAACATTATTTCATATTTCTGTCCTTGTTACTGTCAGCAAAACTTGTACGATGTGTAGAAAAAAATGACAGGAAAACTGGTTTTCCCTGAATGCTCAGCTTGATCATTTCAATAATTCTCCACCAAGACCAAGAAGCAGCCATTTGTTTTAAGCGGGGAACGCTGTTTGCCTGCCTTGGAAAGTAACGTGAAGGAAAGGGGGGAAAAGCCGAATGAATAATAACTGAGACTTTTTGGAGTGGAAATAATATTTTGATGAAGCATGCAGTGACTGTGAAGTAGGACAGTGTGACTCAATGGGGATGCCTGGTTCCTGGCCCAGAGCTCGCTTCTGTGGGACTGGCTTCTTTCCTGGAGACAGTTCTGCATTTTTTGAAACATGTTCCTCTGAACTAAGGGGCCACTGGCTCTTAATCCATAGTATCTACCTCTGGAAGAGGACAAGGATTTTAAAAGTCCTCTCAGAAAGAGTAGGGATTAAGAGCCCTGCTACCCTGGCTGGCTTTCCCACTCAGTTCAATATTAAGGATTGTGATGGAGATATTACTAAGGGACCATAATGCATATACTCTGCAGCCTACCAGCTTACAACTAATCGCGTTATATTTTGCTTTCAGATAGGATGGGTAAAAACACAGCCTACAAATCCAATTTCTGCTTTATATTTGATCCTTGGAACAGCTAATCCTCTCTGTAAACTGTAAAACCTGTCCTGAATGTTATCTTGTTCTGATCTGTTGTTGGTAATTGGGTTTTCTTCCAAGAATTTAACTCATGTTTATTTTTTTTACCCTAGTAAAATTCCTAAATAAATAATGCAGACATATTTTCAAAGCCAGCCTACCCTCAGTTTCCAGCTCTACTTCCTCTTGCTGGTCTGAGCCTGCTGCGTTCAAGACTTTTAGCACTTGGTGATGTCTTTCATTCAGCTCAGTGAGCAATGTTCAGTCTCAGGGCTGAAAGTGACAGAGCTGAAGCAATCGAAAATGATAATCTTTCTCTAATGAGAGTGGACCAGAGTGTTTCAGAAAAGAGTCTGGTGAAACTCAGTTATGTATCTTGCAGGGACTGCGAAAAATTGTTGCTGCTTCTGTAACAGCAGCTTTCATGGAGGGTTCCTGAATTGCTAAGGCAGAAGGATGACACGAAATTTTCCATGGTGATTTTTCCTGTCTCTCCAGTGGACTTTGTTGTCCATATCAAGATAAAGCAGGATCCAGAACTTTTAAATACCACTCTATAGAAATCACTGGAAGGAATTCATATTTCTAAACACGTAAGCAAATCGGTCTTCCTCAAAAAATGGTGATAAATGGACTTATCAGTCATAGTTCCCAATATTCAGCAGAAGCCTTACCTAAAATCCCACATCATCTAAACATCTCCCAGGTTTCTCATTCTTTGAATTCAGATACAGGCATAGCATGAGCCCAGCTATATCCAAAATACCTATTTTTCATTTCTTGCACTAACTAACAGTTGATATTTGGAAAACCACTCCAGTTATCTGAGCTTCACATGTTAGGCAGTATTAAAAATAGTATGCCAGATTTGCCATCTGTTTGATGCAGTAGGAGAGGAACAGGGAATAAGTGTGTGTGTGCATGTGCGGGGCGGGGGGGCGGGAAGAAAGCATGAGAGCCCTCAGCTGAGAGTCCAAGCAAAAATGAAGGCTCAACCCCCAGCTTTTTACACACTGTTTCTGTTAGAGGATGAGGAGCGTGGTAGATACTTTACTCCCAGCAGCCGGAGCTCTGTACTCCTGCTGATTCACACTCATCTTCGAGCAGTGACGTGGCTCGACAACATTCATTTCAACATGACATCCTACAGGTGGCATTTGTCTGACGTCACTTCAAACATCTACAAGCTTGGCATCTTCTGCATGTTGCTCTGCTAGACTCCCTCGCTTGCCAGTAGAGAAAGAGGACAACTTCCAAAGGGTAAATCAACCCACATGTCTTCAAAACCCAGTTTAAGATGGGATGAATCACCCCCTGGAGGTACCACCCGCCTCCCCAGTGGCTACGTACAGGGAAACCTGCGTGACTAGCTTCGAGCAGTCATTCCTGACTTTCAGATGGCTACAGTTAACGGTTAAATGGGGTGAATCCTGTTAGTTTACTAATTATATACATTACCCTAAAATGGGAAGCAAGAGCCACCAGACAGAGCTGACGTATCAGGATCCCAAGGCGCGTTGCTATATGGTAAGTCACAGTTTGATCCTGATAACATCCCCGCACAGAGTGCTATGGGAAAAGAGATGTTCTTCTCTTGTCAGGAAAGAGAAAGTGTCTACGATGCACTCACATGTGTGATCCCCAGGACAATCTTGGACGTCCATTGAGAGGGACAGCATGCCAGGGGTTGGCTCTGCCACTGTGAGCAAGGAGGGAGAGTTGCTGGGGCTCGTAGAGGAAGGCAGATTGCATTAAAGAGGCTTGTGCAACCTGCTGACCGTGCAAAGGGACATATTGCTGCCATTCAGCCTTTCGGTACTAATGATTCATGGCAGAATGGAACCAGGGAAGAGCAAGGCTGGTTGTGAGATTCCGAGCTGCAGGTTGCTTGTTTTCTGCAACAGTCATAAAAGTATTTGAATCTTTGACAAATAACAGAAATATCTATACTCTGGCTTTGCTTAACATAAAAAGGGCACACGGTTGCCGCTAATGGGGTACTAAGTGCAATTAACCCTGTAGCGCATCAATGCATTAAGCTTGAAATGTTTCGTAAACTGGATAATAAGGAAGCTTTAACACCAAATGTCCTCCATAAATGTGAGTGAAGCCAGGCTGTTTATTTCAAAACTACTCACACAATTAATGTCTGACATTACAACACGCTTGATAATACCGGACTGCCGGAAGCGTAACGTTAGTTAACAGAGTAAAGAAAAGCAGGTTTGGTGAGGGGCCAGTGAAAGGCCAATTTGCAGCTGCAGAAGTAAATTCACTAGAAAGGTGATAGAAAAAACGGGTTTGTCTTGTTTGTGTTAGGCCCAAAATAGTTTGTGTGTGAGCAGCATAAGCTGCTGTGGTTGGCTTGGCTGAATCCATAAGTTAAGGCTGGCAGGAGAGTGTCAGACCTACACTTCGTCTCGGCTAATATGAGCGTAAACTGTAATAACTATAATAGACTGCATGTGACTTCAGAAAGATAAACAGCAGTAAACAAGCCTTTTTGGGTGACGGGTACAGAAGAATTACGGAGCTGTGCTAGGATTATGGTTTGGCTCTCTAAATGCTCTGAGGAGCCATTGCTGGGGAGGAAAGAAAAGGGGGAGCAGGAGAGAGAGAGGCCTCAAGTATGACATGTTCTCTCACTTTTTAAAAAGCCCAGTTTTAAGCCATTTTTAATCTTTAAAATGTTTATGTGCTGTAATGTAATGGAGTTTTAGGAACCCGCTGTCCATTTCTTGCTGCTTTACAACGAGAACATCTAGCAGTCATCTTGAATTCACCAGGGCCAGACCACTGGCCAGCCTGAGGCCATGCTACCTCGCACCTTCCCTTGCCCACAGAGATCTGCCAGCACTAAGGAAATGGCCATGATCCCACAAAAACATACTTATGCCTCACCATGCTAAAGAGGGTTTTGGGTTGTCCATGTGCGGGAGGAACTTGCAAACAGCGACCAGGCAGAGCGGAGCCTGGAGGTGTCCATGCCCTGACTGCCCGTGAACCCCTCCACTTTGTGCACCCCTCCGATGGTCGGCAGCTGAACAGCATTGCCCTAAATCCCCGATCCAAACAGATGGGGAATCGGGTCCATGGGCACCACAGAGCATGCTTGTCCTGCTGTGCTGAGAGTGTCACGGGGATGCAAAAATATTTAATTCCCTTGAACTGATCATCACGCCATTATGTTTCTGCTGTGCTTTGTTTTTAATCTGAATCCAGTTTGGTGTGTTAAAAATAGCACGGCGAGCTTTGGAAAAATCTGTTGGGTTTGCTCGAGTCTAGGCATTTATACCGCAGTTGCTGTTGCTCTAATTAAAAAGAAAAGCTCACATGACAGAAACGATTCCTAAGCACTGATGTTTCGATGCAATAACCACAGCACCAAAACACAGTTTTAGCTTTGTTCTGTTCATCGTGGACCACAGGCCAAGAGGAATGATGGCTGTGGATGGATCGGTGTCCTGCTCCACAGGTCAGTACAGTAGAGACCCAAAAAGGTTGACCTCAATTAACTTCATTGATAAAAAAAGGTCATTTCTCTGTTTGGCATCCAGAATGACTCAGTCAACCAGCAAAATGGCTCCAAAATTCTTTACTTGCTTTCTGAAGGGGAAGAAAATACCACCCTGAGTGATGTCCTTGAATCCTTGACAAAGGCAGCGGTTCTTTTCTTTTTTCCGTTAGCTCAGGCTCTGTGCCCCTCCGACTTTCCATCCTTGTTACAAATGTGATGCTGATTAAGACACTGGAAACAGAAATCCTCTTGGATTAAGCATTTTTCTCAGAGGAACTCATTACAACACTGTGAGCAAAGCCACTACCTGTGACATTTGAAAATTAGAGCCACGAAGCCACCCATCTGGGAATATGGTCACTGGCTGGTTTGGCTCTGCTAACATTTAAATCTCAAAGGTCAAAAGAAAATGTTCCCCACTAGTTTCTTCATGGAACAAATTTGGGCATGGGCTGGGGAACATTTTCTTGCTGGTGGATTTTTAATTCGAAACAGACTCAATAGGAATTTTTCTTCAAAGCGCAGCCAAAGGGTTAATAACGTTATGAAGGAAAACAAGACTCCAGATCCGGCTGAAGTTTGGAAGAGCAAACCTTGCTTCTCCGCTGGCAGGCTGGGGGTTTGGCTGCTTGACCCCACCTAGTGGCACTCCAGGAAGGACGAGAAAACCCTGTCCACCGTGGTACTGCAAGATCACATTATCCTACACGAAACATGGCCACGGCTTCCTCCCTGTCCCCCCGTCCCTTCTCCTTTGCTTGGCAGCAGACCAGGGGTGTCTGTGCTGTGGCAGGGGTGGGACACGGACGTGTTTCACAGGTGTACTAAGCCCCGTGTGAAGCACAGAGGGAGGTGTGTGTCCAGGCAAGCGGGCAATGAACTGCTGTGTGCCTCTGGGCGAGAGGATACTCTAAAAATAAATAAATCGAGCAGCGCTTGTTTCCCCCAGGCGCGCATCCCCTTTATGCAGGCGCTGGATAGGAAGCGTGTTAAGCTGTAACTTCATTTTTCAGTCAGCTCCGAGAACAAGTGACCTCTTTGAAGCCAGTTTGCACTGAGCCCCCAGTGTGGTGCACGGCTGTAACACTGCAAAGCCTGTGATCTGCCCTGTCCTGCAGCCCCAGCACAGCTGTCTCCTCCACCTCCTGCTTTGCGTTCAGCGCTACCTCTACCACCTCATCAGGTGGCCTCCCCACAGGAGATCCCCAGCGCCAGGTCCTTGGCCAGGGCATAGCTACCAGCACCCTGAGGCCTTGCCCAGGGGGACACAAAACCCACCCCTTTGGGGATCTTGAGCTCAGATGCCTGCTGTGGGGTTCCACCACTGGTGTCTGTTGAGCTGGGGTGGGTCATGTCATGTCCCTCCCAAAGCAGTCCTTGTTGTCCCAGCATGGGGAGATGCTCAGTCAACTCTGCACACTGGAGAAGAGCCCGTCCCTGTGGTGAGCTTTGGTGAGGACCATTTTGTGCCTGCCGATGCCTCTGAAAGGTCAGTTTACCAAACCATGACAAATAACCAGGAGCCTTTGTGGGTGCAGGCGGGATGGAGCCAAGGAAGCTATTGAGGTGAGGGTTAGGCTTCCCTGGTGTGGTGCCGGAGTAGTGCACGGCAGCACTGGGCTGGGCTGCCCTCTGCTCCCAGCCTCCCACCACTCTTTCACAAGAGCCTACTGGACTCCTGGGTGTTCATGGCAGTGACCCTGCAGATACAGACCTCAGCCCTTCCTCTGCAGAGGGCCACCAAGATGATGAGGAGGCTAGAGCAACTCGTATGAGAAAAGGCTGAGAGAGCTGGGTCTGTTTAGCTTGAAGAGGAGAAGGCTGACAGGAGATCTCATCAACACTTATAAATAAGGGCAGATGTCTAGAGGAAGGGGCCAGACTCTTCTCAGTGGTGCCCAGCAACAAGGACAAAGGGCAACAGGCACAAACTGGAACTCAGGAAGTTCCATCTCCATATGACGAAAAACTTCCTCACTGTGAGGGTGACGGAGCGCTGGGACAGGCTGCCCAGAGAGGCTGTGGGGTCTCCTGCTCTGGAGAGATTCAAAACCTGCCTGGACGTGATCCTGTGCAACCTGCTGTAGGTGATCCTGCTCTAGCAGAGGGGTTGGACTAGATGATCTCCAGAGGTCCCTTCCCACCCCTACCAATCTGTGATTTTGGGACATGCAGGCCTTGGGCACAGTTCTGCATTCAAGCTCTGCTGATGGTGCCTCCTTTATTTCTAACAATTACTGAGAAGGGTTTTAAAGACAGCAAACTCTCCTTCACCGATTGCCGCATCCCTTTACCCTCCCCACGGTGTCCCTCTGGACCTGCCGACACACAAACCTACTTAGCTTAACTCAACGCTTCTGTTGCAGAGCACTTTCAAGTGCTTGCCTGCAACACGCTGGTTCCCGGGGGAGGCGGCGTGCAACTCTCTGAGCCAGTTTGTCCCTTCATTTACCCCAGTGCCGAGGCAAAACCACTTCTCCTGAAGTCAGTAGCAGGCCCTGTGGCTGCACTGGTAGAAATTCAGGATGAAACCGTGGAAACACGAAATGACCTGTGAATAATTGCCATCACAACTAGCGCTGCCGTCGGATGCCCAGTTCTCCTGCCATGCCCAGCAAGCCAGTTGCAAGCTGGAGCTGAGCCCTTTCAAACTCAACAAGTGCTGGTATAATGAAGCTCATACCTCGTTACTAGGTTGACGAGTAGCTCAGCATTGATTTAATGAGTTCTCTTTAGAAGCCTCCAATACTGCATTCCTTGGAAGATTAAGGGTTGCTTTTTTTTTTCTTTTCTTTCTTTCTAATGAAGTTGTTACTGAGGAAGCATGAGAATCTGAGATATGCCCTGCTTACCCCTGGGTGAACCCCATTTACACGGCATTTTTACTGCAGGAATCCTTCCAAACATTGCACAGATGGAATTTCACATCTGACAAAAGAAACAGATAACATTTATCGAGCAAAAAAAAAACCTTAATGCTGCCTGAGTTTGCATTTGCTTGCTCATGCGATTGTGCCTCTTCTGCATTTTTAGTGTCAAAATTACTCTCCAGAGACTGGTTCTGCGAAACGCTTTTTTTTTTTTCCCCCCTCTTTTTTAAACCCAGAGTAGATGACGGATGATGTGCTTTATCAACATCCATGGGAATGCTCATCACCTTTTCAAAACACCAAAACATTTTCGTATTGAACTGTGTGGGTGCCAGGGAGCTCCGTACCAGCCTTGCTTCTGGGGGCCGCCAGGCAACCAACTCATTAAGCCCCTGCAGACAAGAAGCGGTGCCGTCAGCTCCACAGAGCCAGTATGCTCCTGCCCACCGGTATGGAGGGGCTCCTGGGGGCTGAGGGACCACCACCACGTCTAAAGCCCCCAAGACAGATGAAGAGGAGCAGTCTGCTCCGGGGAACCTGGTGCAGATTTGGCTTCTCCGAGGTCTTGTTCCTGAAGACAGGACTGTGGCAGTCGCGGTGGGTCCCTCTCCAGGGCAGTGGCAGAGGGGATCGTAGGCAAGAGGCGTGTGCAGCGGGACGGGACTGTGAGTACCAGCTATCCCTTCACCTCATTTCTGCCGTCACTCGTACAGCAAGGGGAAGGGAAGGGGAAGGGTACCTTTGCTGTTTCTTTTTAAAGAAGAAACAAGAGGCTCGGCTCGGTGAAGTGAAAATTTAGAGCAGGAAGACGAGAGAGAGAGATTTGAATTTTGCAATTTGGAGTTTTCTCGCTCTTGAGCCTCGCGGCCGTTTTCGCTCTACTACAAAAAAGGCACTTGGTTTGTAGTCAAAGTATTGCTGACAAAAAGAAGAAAAAGACTTACAAAAATGCAGCGGCATTGTTTCTGTTTAAAAGCGGTGGGCTGTCAGCTCGACAGCGTGCGAGCTCTCCCTTGTAGCCAGAATACATTCCCACCGCGGTTTCCCCTGTGCTGTGAACCGTGCTTAAGCAAACAAGGCAGGCTAATGGAAGCGAAAGTTTTAATTAACGCTTATCACCGTTTACTACCAACTTGGCAAAGGTGGCGGGGACCCCGCAGCCCCCCGGCGATGCAGCGGCTCACCCCATCACACAACGGCTGGGCACCTGCCTGCCGTTCGGCTGGGCGGTAGGAAAATGCCCATCGCTAACCCCCCCCCCAGCAGGCAATCTCCAAACAACTCGGCACGCCGAGGGAAAACCTCTCCCCAGGCAAAACTTTGTAAACACGTCGCGACGCTACTCCTGGAGAGGAAAGCCTGCACGGCTGCTACGCCAGGCATCCCTGCACAGGCAGCGAGAGCTGGCATCGCCCAGCGCTCCCCTGCTCCCAGCCTCCCCTTCCCCTTTAAATAAACATCCGTGTACAAAGCAGATGCTGCTCAAGACACCCCCCCACCTTCCCCTTAAAAAAAGATCTGAAGCCCGCAACGACGCCGAATGCACACAGGCATCTAACTCGCGTTACAGAAATAGGTTGCGCAGCGAGCAGAGCCCGCAGCCGCTGCTGCGTCCGGAGACATTACTTTGCGAAAAACAGCAAAAGTACCTTTTGAATTCTTCCATCAATATCCAAATAAATACACTTGGGCCGGTAAGTTGAGGAGGCAGATCCCATCTCGTTACAGTTGGGCTTTCAGTGGACCTTTTCCCAGTGTCAAACAGAGCAGAAAACAAGGTTTATGCTACCAAGCCGAGCCACCGCTGCCTGGCAGTTTGGTGTCCCTGCTCCTCTGTATCCCACTGTACTCTCATTCTGGGAAGGTCCCTCCTCTAACATGCATGCATTTTACTGTGCCTCTGTCTCTCTCTGCCACCTCCTTTTAGTTTTGCTTCCTTCCAAACCCAGCTGCCTCGGACAGGGAAAGACGCAGGCTCCAGATGCTGCCTGCAAGTGCCCTCTCGATTCCCATAGCAACAACCCCTCCGGTTCAGGGCTGAGAGCTGCCGGGCATCCGCACTGAGCTCTGGCCCTGGGGCTCACCAGCTCCTGTCACACACAGGACCAAGTGGCACTTGTCCCCCCCAGGGCGCTGGGGTAGGGTGGGGGGGAACGTCCTCCATCAGGCTGGTCAGAGATCTCATTTGGTTTTGTGCTGAAATAGGACAGGAATTGTTAATTAGTGCCGACCCTCCTGGTGAGGTGCCCGCGCCCTGCCAGCGGTGCGGCGGGCTCCCGGCGGTGCCCTGCGCTGGCAGTGCCCCTTCAGACGCTCACCGCAGCTGGGGCTCAGACCGTCGCAGCCCGAACTCGGCAGCTTCATTTCCACACCCTCCTGTTATCGCTACACGGATGGAAAGAAAAAGTAGCAGCTTTTTTTTTTCCCCCCTCTGTAAGCTTCAGAAGCATGAAGAAACTGCAAAGCCCACGCTCTCGCCCAACACCCTCTGTGCCACCCCCGGAGCAAAGGAATTTGTTATTTAAGGGAATGTGAAGTATCCTGGCAAAGGCGTCTCCCATGGGAAGGCACAGCCTAGAAACAGGAGGGAGCAAAGCATCCGACAGTTGATCCTCCAAGCGGATGCCAAATGCCATCTGCTGCGTGTCTGCGCTGTGCTGCAGTGCCTGCGCCTGTGGGGAGCTTCAGCAGCGGCGGCGGGTGACACTTGGTCACGCAGGGGACAGAGCTTCGGAGGCAGTGGCTCCTCCGCCCTCACAGGGGAGAGGATGTCTGATGGGCTGCAAGCACGCA
Organism: Psophia crepitans; assembly: GCA_013399095.1. Taxonomy (NCBI): domain Eukaryota; kingdom Metazoa; phylum Chordata; class Aves; order Gruiformes; family Psophiidae; genus Psophia; species Psophia crepitans. The sequence continues at coordinate 76,295 of VWZZ01006508.1, read as the reverse complement.
CGGCGGCTGGAAACCACTCGTCCTGCGAGCGTTAGTTCTCGCTGTTTGCTGAGGCTTCTGGTGGAGGAGCTGCAAAATCATTTCCCGGCTTCTTCTGCGCTGCAGTCTGGGGAGTTGGACCTGTGGCAGGGGGGTCGGTGCTGTCTTCCCTGCCCACCCCCGGGTGTGTGTGCAGCTTGAGTGAGGCACAGCTGACCCGCAGAAGAGGCCGACGTGGCCCTGCCAGCTACAGCACAATGCGCAACCTCGGCTGCCCCCTGCAACCCGCAGACGGGGCTCGTGGCTCTCAGAAGGGGATTCATGTAAGCTGGCAGGGCTGAGGGGGTCCTGGAGCCAGTTCGGGAGCCAGAGCCGGGCTGGCCCGTTGGACCAAAGCCAGCGGTACTCCTAATGCCCTCAGAACCAGCAGCAGACTCTTCTGGGAGGTGTAAACCTTTGCTTCACATTCTTCCTCTTGAGGTCTTCCAGGAGAGCCCTTGTCACTGTAGAGCTATTCCGTGGGCTGTCCTGTAAGCTCTCCCCTAGGCCATGTTACAGTCTGTCCCTAAGCTGTCCTGGAGACTACCCCCTAGGCTGTCCCATCAGCTACCCCCATGGTTATTCCAAGACGGGCGCAGCATCTCCCATCGCAACAGCCCTTCCACATCAACCCCACTGCTTCTGTACATCAGTCAGGACTTCTGTGACCGGTCATTTTATACCCTGCTCTGCTAAGCACTGCCTTAACCCCATTTTACCGTGGTTTACTCCTGAGTGACTTGATTGACCTTGACAAGGAGCAGGTACGTGAAGAAGATGGCCATGATGACAAAAATGCAGCAGGAGCACTCACACTGGGACGTGCACATTGGGCATTTGGTCTTTTGGAGGAGGAGGCTGAGATCTTCCCCTCTGATGACCTGCTCCAAGAGTGGTTGGATGACATCACTGGTGTGTTGCAGGATTTGATTGCACATCATTGAGACAACTAATGATCAGAATCTCACATCAGTGAGCGTCCACCTTTTGATTCTATTTAAAAAAGCGACCAGCTTCTCCAGCCAGCAAAAAGACAGGCTCCAAAATCCAGGTGATGTTCCTGTTCCTGCCTCTCCACCCTCCCTGTCACATCTATTCTTCCTGTGTATTTAAACTGTGTTTCTTAAGCCCCAGCTCACATCCCATTCCCCCCCAACCCCCAATTACATTAACACTTGTTGGAAAAATCGCTTCGCTGTAAAATTGCTGACTACTGTACTTTTCAAGAACTTTTCATGTAGAAGTGAATCTACAAAAGCTGAACTTTCAGAAATTATGGTAAAAGCCTGAGGCAATCTAAGGCACAGCTTAGGCTCAAGCCTGAAAGGCAACAAAAGATGGTGTTCATCAAAGAGGATGTGCAACTCCATGAGATCGCTGCCTGCTTTTAGCTGGTTTAGCTCTCCCGAATCTCCTTATATCATTATATGTTGTGCAATGTGGGGCAAAAAAAAGGCATTTGACTTGGAAAAATTATCTGATCTTATCAAAGCCTTCAACAATTCATCAGCTGGGCCAAATCCTGGCAGTACAGCATCAGACAATGCTTCTCCATCATTTGCCTTAGAGGAGCATTTTGACCAGCCATGGGCAGCACTAGGTTATTATCCCCCAGACCAGAGGTGGCACGTCAAGTATTGCACAGCTCTGCTTTGCCCTCTCGGCTGAGTTGTTTGCGGAAGCCAACACACATCACTTTGTAAACACAGCCCTTAGAAGCAGATGTGCCTTTCAGCGGGCTGCGGGGCTTGAGCCTTTGGCACGACAATCTGGCACTGCCCCAGCCAGATGTCACTTACCCCGGTGGGTGCTCCCAAGGAATAAAAAAGGTGCCTCTGTCTCCCAGTCCCAGCATCTGCTCCACGTACACAGTTCAGAGGCAGCTTTGTGAGGGTGTCCAAGGTGCAACTGGAGGATATTCAGATCCTACCCGGTTTGCACTTGGACCTGCTGCTGTCGAGGCACAGAACATGCACACTACCATGCTGTCTTTACACAGGTCAAGATCCCCCCCTGCTGCAAACCCTGCTTAAAGGGTGAGTGAAAAGCTTTAGGGATGAAAAGGGCTGCCCAAGCGACTCCCCAAGCAGGCCTGGTGTGGGGTGGAGTGGTGCGATCCCCGTCCCCTCTGTCCCCCTGCCCATGGCTGCGACTATGCAGAAGGGACCGAGGCACTGAGCCACTGAGGGCAAGGTGGGGGCAGCACCGCAGACTGCCAGCCTGCGTGGTCCCTCCACGGATCTGCCTCTGTCAGACGTGTCTCCAGGCAGCAACATCCTTTTGCAACAGTCTCCCAAAATCTGTCCTTTCCCCGAAGCATCCCCATCAATCCCAGCCACCTACTTAGAGCCATGGGACGGGGTTTCCAGGGGTTGCTTCAGCCGTCCTGAAGTCGCTGTGCTCACATGGTGGCACCCACTGCAGAGCATGACCCCCAGCATCTCTAAAATCTAGTTTTCCTTCAGCACCCAAGAAATTAAGTGCCCCCTGCAACCTGCTGTGAGCAGCCGCACATCCGGACTGGGGGAGTGCAGGGCAGTAATCTTCAAAGGGCCTGAGACAGAAGCTCTTCCATTCTGTTTTCTTCAGAGAAATGTATTTCCACATGTCATTGATTGTGGAGGTCCCAAACCTGGCAGTGTTCAAGGCCAGGCTGGATGGGGCTTTGGGCAACCTGGTCTAGTGGAGGGTGTCCCTGCCCATGGCAGGGGGTTGGAACTAGATGAACTTTGAGGTCCCTTCCAAACCATTCTATGATTATACAAACTCTGTTTCCTCGCTCCCTGCTGCACTTTGGATCTCCTTGCCCTCCATGATGGAGCAAGACCACCTGGTGCCCTGCCTGCCCCTGCCCTGCACCCCCCGGGAGGCTGTGTGGGGCTGGACTCGACACCAAATAGCTCGCCTCACCTTAGGGCAGCGAGAGGTGCCCATGGTTGAGGCCAGGGAGGGAAAAACCTTGGATTTTGTGCAAAGCACAGATAGTACCTGGGCACCTTTGGAGGGGGCTGCTTAAGGTCTACGTATGCATTTGGAAATGCCCTCTGGGTGACTGCGAAGGTGCAGCCTGCCCCAAGAAGGTGATGGACAGCTGGAGCATGACTCAAGCCAAGTACTTTAAGGACAGTGACATATTTTAAACAAAGTTTGCCTAGAAGAAAAAGCAGAGAACAATATTTTTTTAAAAAATCAACTTTTTTCCTCATCTACTCTTATCTAAGCCTCTCAGCTGCTTCCTCTGCCCACTAATCCCTTTTCTTGCAGGTCCCCTCCTTCAGCTGTAGGTCTCATCTCCACATTCCCACAGGACCTTGTCTTACCGCTTTACCTCTCCAACCATTTCTCTCAAATCTACTGAAATGCCAGACTGCCCCTGGAGCTGGGAAGGTTTCCCCTTCACTCCCTCACCTCCTACTCCCCCCCATCCTTCGCCCAGTCTTCTCTCCCTCCTTTCACTATCTTTGGTGTTTCACCACCCTGGCTTCTAGATTTTTCTCCCCCATAAATGTGTGAGTCAGGGTCAAGTCTAGGCAGCAAAAAACTTTTCATGGCAGTTATACTGTTAATAGCTAAACCAGCGTTAAGTTCCTCCATCTCGCCTCTTAGAGAGCATGGCTGACCCTTTCAGTCCAGGTCTCATTCCTTTCCAAAAGCCTGTGGAAAGTGCATGGCTTGCTGTATATGGAATTTTTAGCTCGTTTCTTTGCACATTTCTTTTATACACTGCCAGGTTTCCACCAGACCCATTCTGGAAATGATCATATTTAATGCTAATTGCAGAATGACTGATTATTAATGCTGGGACCTTTATGAGATGTGTCTATACGGGCTCTGAAAGCCTGCGAGTGGCGCTTCACCACGCAGCAGCACGGCTCCCCACCTCGCTCTCAGTTCCAGCCCCATTTCTGGATCTGTTGCCAAACCCATCCCCATCCCCAATCCACCTGGTGCAGCCGTAATCGCCCACATCCTGGTTTCCATGGCAAACCCCCAGGAACGTGGGCTGGAATGGAGCTGCGGCATCTCTTGACACGCCTGGTCCGGGGCACCAGGGCGCAGAGATAGAGCCCTGTGGGCTGGAGACATAGTATTACTCACTCAGGAACCGGCCTTGATCTTTAGTCCAACAATGCTGGCCACCTCGGTGATAATACCACCTTTATTCTGTTTGCAATTGTTGTTAAAATTCCGGTAGCGGTAGCTCTTGCTTGTGTCTCAACACTCACATGTACCAGTTAATAGGCTCAAACCTTGGGAAAGTATAAAAAGCAAAACCTGTTAACTCACAAATAGTAGTCCATGTGTGCAGTACTGGCTTGGAGAAGAAGAATCTGAAGCCATGGGTGATCCTTCCACTTTATGAGAGCATGTGCCCGTTATGGCATCCGGTATTTCTTGACTTTTCTCTTTTGTCTACTGAGGGGGAAAAAACCCAACCCTTTCTCCAGCTCTACATTAGCAATTTTTTTCAGTAATCTGTTTTCTGAAGCACTTGCAATACCTGGCTGCTCCCCAAGTTGATTTCCTGAAGCTCTGCCAGCGGTGCAAACCCTTTGCCTTACCCTGCTCCCTGCTGGGTGGGGAGGAAGCCCGGCCTCCGCAAGCGTTTATCTTCGTTGCAGCGGTAACAACAGGTCCTTGACACAAAACGTAATGGCACGGGCGACCTTGTGCCCCAGTTTTGCTAAGCATGCTTTGCATCACACCCCCAGGCAACGCCTTCTCCCCACCAGGAGCAAGCAGGACCTCAGGCACTGCCGTGCCACAGTGCGGTGTGCTGCCAGCTGCCTGCGGAAAGGCTTGGCCTCACCCCCTTCCACTGCAGCAATCCTGCAACCTCTCTGCTCTATTTCCAGGCTCGCTTCCATCCCTGATTTCCATTTTCCACCTCTTCCCTTCATTCCTCACTCCCCTCCCATCTCTGCAGTCCAGCTATCGGTTCCTAGCCCCTCATTTAAAGCACTGACAAGGAGCCAGGAGCACCTGAGTGCCTTGCAGCATTGCCCTGGACACCGCTGTATAGTCGTGAAGCTCACGGACCCTAACCAGCCGCTAACGATGCCCTCAGTCAGCGTGCTGGGTCCCTGGTACGGAGCTTCTGGGAAAGCCCAGTTATAAAATCTGTGTTTTCGTAAGGTTATGGAAGAAATTAGCAGACCCAACTGGAACTTTCAAGAGCTGATGGAAAAAAAAAGAAATGAAATTAACTGTGTCTGGAGTCACCCGCTAGATCATTCAGAGGGATGGGAGCCAAGAAGTGGAAAAGTCTGTTCCCTCTGCTGGACAAGGCTCATGCTTTGGCAGGAAAGCCGGGGCAGGGGAAGGGGGGGGGCATCGCAGCCCGTGCTCCCAAACGGGGGAGAAGCGATATATGGCTCGACTTGAAGAAAACTGCCTGGCATTTTATGTGGTGCAGAAAAGTGAAGTTACTTCAGATGCCTGTTTTGGGAGACTGCCATCTGAGCAGTCTCAGAGCTGCTCGGTGACTCACTGTAAATGAGCTATTTCCATCTTTCTGACAAGCGGACCTCAGACACCCCGAAGTCTTGGCAACCCAAAGATTAATGAAGGGTTGCTAATGCCGGTGCCAGCCTGGCGTAACGCATTCCACACGTTCACGAGATGTGGGGCCCGGGGGACAGGGGCATCCGTGCACTTTTGTGTCTGGGCTTAAAGACCTGACATGGGCAGAGCAGGAGGCAGTCATCGCTGCATCCGTGACTCATGCCTGGGTGCCTCCTCGTCTGCACGCCAGCGATCACCCCCTCCTTACGAGCCACCGTCACATCAGCAGGAACGGCCGCAAAATGTTTCGCTACTCGGGGTTGCTGTTCAGCGAGCTGGGTGCATCGGCAAAGTTCGGACCCTGGGTGGGAGATTGTACCTCAACTGTGTCACACCTGCGTCCCACAAAAATCAGAGCTAGCCCTGTGAATCCCTGGGGGGGTCCGCATAAAATGTCTCTGCGCAGTTCTTTGCGGTATATAAAAAAATTAGACCTTCTATTTTAACATGATTTTTAAAATACTGATCTTCATACATAGCTAGATAATATCTCAAATATGTAACGGTTTTCTCTTATGTACATATTTTCTCACATTTGTTCTGTTTGCACAGATCACTCGGTGCTGTTTCCATTGATGGACAGAAGCACATTTTCTCAATAAAAGAGACTAAAGAGGCTTAGCTTTCAGGGTGGGAGGCCAGAACAACGCCACAGACACCGTGTAAAAAGAATGAGAAAAGCCTCGGGTAGCACTGATCTGCTCCACCAGAATACTGAAGGCTGCATGAAATGGGGAAAACCTTCACTGTTCTTGCAGTTTCCAAACCTACACGGAGTTGTGACGCTTTTCCCCAGGAGCGTTACCCAGACAATCACAGAAGCACTCGTCTCTCCGTTATCACCGTTTCTAAAAATCGTGGGTCACAAACAAAGAAGCTGAAGAGATTGGATGAGAAATCATTAGTGTCCGCTTTCAAATAACACAGTTGTGGCTTTTCTTTTACCTTGCTCCTATTTTCTCAACATGACTGTTCATCCGGGTCACATACGTGAGCTTTCCTCTACAACTCTGAAGGCCAGAAACTTTCATTAAGGAACAAAATTGAACTGACACTTTAATGCAATAATATGATTCCATTTCCTGAGGAAATCAGTAAACATCATAAATTAGCGGTATGGTGAGGAGAAAGGGCAGCACTGAAGCATTACAGAAAATGAAATGGCAGCAACGTATGGCGGGAAGGACTGCCTCACACAGAACCTGGGGTTTTAAATTCTTCTTGTAAATATTTTTCACTATCCTTTCTCCATCCTCCACTTGATTCTGCCCTGCACAGCCCAAGTTTTCACCATGGTGCTGGGTCTCAGCCCGTACCTCTCCTGCCCCCCTGTCCCCCTCTTTCTCAGAGGTGGCCCCAGGCAGACCCCCTCAAGACCAGTAACACTGGTTTTGAGATGTGAACATTAAAATCTAAGGTACTGCAGGAGGTAAAGTAACTTAAGCCAGTGCTTCCCATCCCAGCTCCTGCAGGAAGGGACCTGACATCACCACGTTGAGGCTGGCTCTGCAGCACATATTTAGCCTCACAATTGAGGAGAGCAGCTCAGGGACCATCACAAGTGACAACCCTCCCAGTCATCCCCGAGGGCTCCTTGCGTGCCAGCTGCTGGCTTTTAGTGGGAAGCTTCTTCCAGAGGGGCTTTGTTAGTGGTTGGACACTCCTGTCAGAGTCTAGTACAGCTGAAGCCATGTCTCCTTTCTAGTCTTTCATCCTCTTCTTCTTCCTTTCTTTTTCCTCCTTCTTTGAATAGATTTCTCTGGATTCACCCAGACATTGCATTTTAAATCCTTACCCTCCCACCTTCACCTGCTTCCACATAACCTGGACACTGGATGTGAAGTTTTTCACCTCCTCGGATCTCTCCCTCTGCCCAAGCGTTTGATGACAATGCACTGTTGGCTCTTAGCCACTGTCTAAAAGCTTCCTGTAGGCAGCAAGCAAGTTTTCAGACAAGAAAATGAGAAGATGAAGAATATACAGAAATAAACACACAGAGATAAAGTAAAAACTCAGCAGCCCCCAACTAAAAAGTGCACAACATTGTACCCAGCTCTTCTCTCTAACCCCACACCTTTTCCCTGCACTTTTATTCGTTTGTTTCTTCTGCTGCTCTTCCAGCATCACCTTCTCTGACCAGTGCTCTGCTCCTCACTATCTGCCCCAGTGTCTTCACCTGCTGTGACTGAAGGGGCTCCACACTGTTCCCCTGCCCCGTTTTATCCAAGGGGCACAGTCTCCCCACTGTTTGCCATCCAGCTCTCCTGCCAGAAGTGCAACCAGCTCTCCACCATCCCTCTGCCCAAAGAATGGTGCCCGCGAGCAGCAGAGAAGCCACAGAGCCAGAATCACTTACCAACAAAACAGGATTCCTGCAGAGACGCCAAGCCCTGCTTGCTTTGGAGCGTATGAGTGCTTGACCGTTGTGCTTGCTAGTGAGGAGGCCAAAGGCAACACATCACTTTGTTTCTCTTAATAAAATGGTGCTTTTGGTCTATTTGTCTTCTACACATCCCTCTCTCCTCCGCCAACCCAATCACACCATGTTCCCAGAGTGAGCGACCGAGACCAGAGTCTTGTTTGAAGAACTGTGGTACATAGGTGCCTGTGTGAGCCTCTATAAATCTTTAAGGTATGGCAAGTGTTATGAACATCTTGCCCCCATCTCCACAAGATGGTGAGGGGTCTAGAGGGGAAGACGTGAGGAGAGGCTGAAGTCCCTTGGCTTGTTCAGCCTGAAGAAGAGGAGACTGAGGGCAGACCTCACCATGGCCTACAGCGTCCTCACAAGGGTGAGCAAAGGGGCAGGAGCTGATCTCCTCCTTCTGGTGACCAGCGATAGAACCTGTGGGAATGGCATGGAGCTGTGACAGGGGAGAGTTAGGTTGGAGATCAGGAAAAGGTTCTTCACTGAGAGGGTGGCCGGGCACTGGAACAGGCTCCCCAGGGAAGTGGTCACTGAGCCTGGCTGAGTTCAAGAAGCGCCTGGCCAACGCTCTCAGTCATCTGCTCTGGTTGGGCTGGTCTTGTGTGGAGCCAGGAGCTGGACTTGATGATCCTTATGGGCCCCTTCCAACTCGGGATATTCTATGATTCTACCCATGAATTAAATGCTGGTAGCATGCTATCGCATCATCTTGCAATATACAAAACACCACCATCACTAGCTGTTTCTGCACTGCTGAATATTATTTGTAGGAATTTCCTCGGAGTCCTCCACGAGGATAACCAAACCTATTATAAGATTAAGACATCCCACCACTACCTGAGAGGAGTCACACGCTCTTCTTGCATCTCTGGAGTCCAATTTCTCCCCAGTGCTGCTGCTGTTGCTCTCTGGGGGCATCTGCTACGTGTTTCTTTTGCCACGATCGCTTGAGAGCTTGCCAGCCTCAGCAACTGGCTCTGCGCCATACTCTAAAGGTGAGGAGGTTTAAGCCCAGCCGAGCCCTCCCGAGACACAAAATCCATCACCGTGGATGACTTTGTAAAAGCATCCTGCCCTTGGCATCCCAGCCTGGCCTCCGCCAGCCAGCGTATCGCACCCCCCCAGGGAGCGCTAGCTGCCGCAGACAGCCCGGGTACCGCTACGGGCAGAGCCCAGCAAAGGCTGCACGCTCCGAGACAATCCAGGATTTGATTCTGGGTGAACTGAACTGTAATTCACAAAGTAATTGCTTGGACAAACTTGCTTGAAAATAGACTCATGCCGCAGAATACTCAACTTGCTGGAAAGTCACGCAGCACCCCAGTGCTTACTAGATCCAGGTTTTGGCCTGAAAAATAAGACTAGCAAGACAGCTTATCACGGGATTGTTTGTTGTTCTCAGCAGAACCCATTTACGTGGAGAATTTCAACTGTGATTGAAAAACAGAGACAGCAAAACCCCTGCAGAAGGTGCTCCTGATGTTCACAGGGATGCATAAGGGGAATGTACCGGAGCTGCTAATCACCCACTTTGACTGCTTTGATGGGTCTGGGAAGGCTGAAAAAACTGTGTATAGGAATCAGGAATAACATTTCCTTTCTGATGCCAAACAGAAATGATGTTCACATGCTGCTTTGACAGACACATTATTTTATTAGAGGATTTTCAAGGAAATCAAACAGGAGCTTTGTTTTCCCTGTTACTGTATGACTTACATCACCTGTAACCTTCCTACCAAGGGGTCACGCTTCAAATGACAGTGAAACCTGTTCCGAGAACTGGATGTCTGTGTTCTACTTCAGATGGTCAGGGAGTATCATCCATTCACCATTTCTATGTGCTTTGCTGGAGAGGGATTTCATCCTCCTCAGAAAATGATTTGCTGAAATCTGGGGTAAGTTTAGAGTCTCGTGGTTTGCCTGACAGCAAAGCGCACAGGCAGGCAGTCTGTCCAACGTAGCTCTAATGCAGGTGCCTTTACATCCAGGCTTTGCTGCCTGCACCCCAGATTTGTCAGCTCAGCTCTGCCTTTCTGGGCCAGTGACCCTAATTTCAAGAAGTGCCGATGTAAAAACCAGAGCAAGGAAGCCAGAAGGTTTCTCGCTACTTCTCTCCACTTTCAGCGACCGCGCCGGTTTGGAAGCACAGACACACGGACCGGCTGCGGTAGTAGATCCCCCTCAGCGCCAAGCAAGCGAGGAAACTTTCTTACTTCCAAACGCCAAGCCCAGCCAAGAGGAGAGTGAAGAGCCGGTGCCGAGCTGAACACACTCACGCTTCAGTGGGGTGACGGTCACCCCAGCACAGGGGACCCCCACGTCATTTCAGCTCTTTCTTCTATTTGGGAGAGAGAATGTGGTTTCGATGGGTTTTTGTGACCTCTTCTACTTTTTTAACAACATGTTTCTTTCCTTTCACTTGGCTGGAAATCTGCAGCCAAAGGAAAAGGGGAAGGAAGCTTTAAAAGACTTCTAACAGGGATGGCCAAACCGAATCCCACGGTTACACCTATCGGCACAAAACTGAACCTGCAGGTTCTGTCACAGAATGACACAACGTTCAGCTGTTTCCTACCAGATGATCAGAGCGATTTAAGAATAGATTCAGAACCGTCTGCGGCAAAATAGGATGACTCAGACTCAAATACAATACTCCATCCTCTGCAGCAGAAATAACACCACTGTGCTTGGCAGAAGGTTCAGAACAAGCCACTCCTTCCACAAGCTTTGCCTGTACGTCACTTGGCTACGGCGGGCTGCCTACACTGACTGCCCTTCGGGCCACAAAAACGAGAAGGTGAGAATTCGGGAGTTACCCATCATTTCGTCGCTTCTCTTTCGAGCTAGACTCCCCGTACCTATCAGGCAGTGAAATCCAGCCCTTTCAGCTTGTTCCAAACTCATTCTACGACTCCTCACAAATACATCTGTATCCCTCTTGATTTAGCGTATGAACTCAGGCTGCTGCTTTGAGTTCTGACCTCAATGCCAAGAGCTGCTGCTGGTTTCTGAATAACCTCATAAATTCAGGCCACCTGTTAAGGATTTGGGTACCATATGAACTAAAAAAAAGACAGTGCCCAAGGCAGCAAGGACTTAAATAAAGTTTTGGGATTCTCCAAATGCTTGTTCCTGAGCTACACAAGCCAAAGTGCAATCAGTTCCTAGCAGTAAAGGCTGGAAGGGATCGCATCTTCGCTGCAGCCCATAAGTACCGCTGCCAAAGCGCCCACCGCTGGGAAAGGTTAAGCAATTTGCCTCACCCCGCTCTGCCGCCGTTCATCTATCCAGTATCACCTCGCCAAGGTTTTGCCTTCTGTGAATCTTCATGTGAAACAAACAAAATAATTAACTCCACTGTTGATGGCAGGCCACAAAAAGCCCATTTTCTGTCAAATAAGAAATCTGCATCCTGCAATATTGGGAGAAACCTTGTAAGCTCAAGGCCAGATTTATGCAAGAAAGTGACCTCTAGGGGTGAGGAAAGATAAGAAATAAGTGTAAGTTCAAATTTTTATGTTGCATTTTTAAAAACAAACTATAAATGTGATTAAAGCAGGAGAATTGCTTAGTATGATGGTAAATAAATGGAAATATCACAGTAATTCAAGTGCTAAGACATTTATTTCTGAAGGACTACCTCTAGCCCCAAGCCCAGATTCAAGTAACTGCAGTAACCTGGAGATGATGGAAGAAATTCAGACTGGGTTCCACAGGGACAGGCCAGTGCCTTGCCTGGAAAGGACATCCAAAATTTCAGGCCCCCTCAGGTTTTCCACTAGCTGCTTATCCAACCCTGCATCCAGCCTGCCATCACACGAGCACTGGAACATGCTGATGCCACAAAGTGAAAGATCAACTGAATGCTACAGGACACAAGTCCCACAACAGCTCCTCAGGCACCTGCAGCGCTGAGATGGGACCACCTCTGACAGGGGTTTCTGGTGAGCACAGGAACCAATTAGCTCCTGGAGAGGAGGGGAGGGAAAAAAAAAAAAAAAGAAAAAGCTTACAGATATGAGCATAAAGCCCCCAAGCTTCTAATGAACCCTCAAGCAACTGAGAACTCAGAAGGTTGTTCAGGCCAAAGCATCTATTTATCTTGCAGGTTAGGTATGCCTAAATAATACAGGAGAGAAGACCAAGCAGCTGACCAGCTCCACATCCAGCCAGGGCAGCCCTCTTCCCCCTCAGGACACGTCTCTTGAGGTTCCCAGGCCCGCCCGAGGCCAAGCCAGTGCCCACCCAAGCCGGATGGGGAGAGCAGCCCACTCCTTCCCACCTGCAAGTGCTGCTCAGCACACAGGACCTTTGGGCAGAAGTGGCTTTTCCTCTCCTCCTTTTTTTAATCCCAACACCAGATTTTAACCTCTCTCTCGAGTTTCCCCATCAAACGTTGCTGTCTCTGCATTTTACCATTACCTCGTCCCACATTCACATTTCCATGGCACCCCAATCACACCCTACATTTCAATTATGCATCACCACTCGATGTCCTCCTCTTTGTTTTCATTTCCAAAACAGAACCATCTTTCTGTCCTTGCACTTCCTTTCTTTAGCTGTAGCAAATTCCTCACACAAAAAAGCCCTTGCTCTTTTTCAGATGAAATCTGTTCAAGCTCTTGACTACAGCCTTCTGATGACTTACACTAACTCGTACTTTCCTTCCCTTTGCCTTTTTTTCCTTGTTTTAAAACCTCACTGACATGCAGATATACTCTGGGGAGGTGGAGAAGAAAAAAGACAAAAAAAAGACTCATTTATATTTATTTACATCTGGATATTTATTTCACAGCCACAAGGAGGCTGTTCTGTGGATGTGTGCGTACGTACTTTTACTGTATGGCAGAGAATACACCTATCAGCTCCCAACCAGAAAGGCAGTCCCTTACCGTGTGAAGTCACAGCGTAAATCATTCATGAAAAGAATGCTCAAATGCCCTCCATTTCTGAATGGCTGGAAAAGCTTGGCATGAAGGCTGTAATCAGCCACCAGGAAGGAAATGGTTTTTTGCCACCCCAACTAAGCGAGGCACATCACCTGCTGCATCAGCCTTTTAACAGCATTTCAATGTTTCTGCACGGCAGTAGGCGTGAAGTCAGTTCAGTGTCCTCCTCTGTCTGAAAAACACAACTGGACCAAGGGAGCATTGTGGAAACGTGGCTAAATATTTGTCAGCTGCTGTTAGAAGAGAACAAGGGAGAGAAACCCTACCCGAGCATCATCAAGAGGTGAATGAAACATCCATAGAATCCTCTAGTTAAGTGCAGCATCGAAAGTGACTTTGAACACATTTTTGACAGCTCATCTTCTGCTGCAGGAGAGGAGCAGGTTCCCCGAAATATGCCTAAGGAAAGTTTGGCTTTTGCATTTGCAGTTTCAGAGCTGTGAAAGTTTCACTGCAGTGGAAGGATAACTGGTATACTACACCAAGCAATACAAAGGGGAAAAATAAAAATAAACCCCAACCATCAGCCGGTGATGTTAACTAATTCTCTCCTTATTCCAAACTGGAAACTAACCAAAAGAAGGGAAACAAAAAAAGAGAAAACAACCAACATTTTCTAGCAATTGAGTTGAATAAACTCTGAGGCAGCGTGACGCATAACAGAACGTTAAGGTCACTGCACACGATGCTGAAGCATACCAGCAGTTAAATCCTCTCCTTCCCCCTCCCCAGCTCTAAGGATGACAGTCAGATTTTTAACTCGGCATGGCAGAAAATGTAGTTTGAGGTTACCGAAGCCGCAGAGCGCGCAGATGCAAACCTCCCTACGGCCTCCCCACGGGCACGGCAGGCTGCGACAGGAGGGATGGAGGAAGAGGCCGTACCATCACGTGGCTGGTTTAGCAGAGGGCAGAGCAAAATCAAAACAGACTTGCTCTGAGTTGAAACTGATGTAGTCCAGCACAGAACATCATATCAGATGAACTCTGAGGTTGGGACAAATCATGGAATAATCTAATCTAACCTCCTATATAATATGCAGGCCACAAAATGTCATTCAGATGGGAGAACACCACTGTAATCAATTCCGGGCTTCATAGTTTAAAGTGATTATAAACAATCAAATTAATTCCACATGAAGAACAGTCGCTTCCAACAGCTCTAAACATCCTCTGATTTCATTTATACCATCTTATGTCTACCTAATTTTGAGCAGAACTTCTCACATAAACAACCCCACACATCAGTCACTGGAGAAATCTACCAGCAGCAACCAAACAGATTCCCAAACGTAAACACCATGAGCTCAGCCAGAGCCCGAGGCAGCGAGACGCTGGCACAAACACGCATGGAGCACTGCCATTGTTATTCTAAGGATATTATGCCAGAAACACATGCAATAACCTCCCGGAGCGGATGGCAGAATCCCCTCTGGAATTTCCTAACTGGCAAAACAGACAGGAGTAGGTGCACCAGTGCGTGGAGCTGGTTAGCAGTTCAACTTAGAGGCAAAGGAAGTCTCACAGCAACCTGTGAATACACCACCACCTTCCCTGCTACCTATTCGTCTTTTTCCCACCCCACAAACCCATCCTACACACAAGGGAGACAAACCTCCACTGCAGTGTGTCCAGCAACACCCAGGGTGTCCATGAGGGTACAAGTACTTCTCTAGAGGCTCTGGCTCCAAATCCGGCAGGACAGAAGCTTGCATCAGAGTCTCCCATCTTTTAAATTATGGCCCACTATTATTTACCTAATCCTGGGAGGCACTTTGGGCACATTCTGATGAGAAATTCTATCCAAGACCCTCCAACACCTTTTTCTAACCAGAAATTGTTTTCCTTTCCAAGCAGCTTTTCCCCAGCACACCTGTCATTTGGGCATTCTCTCTCTGGCAGAGGCACACAAACCCCACCAAACATCATAGCAGAATCAAGACAATAATGCTCAAGATGATTAAAGAGATGAAGCTTTTCAATTTCAATTCCATATAAATTGAACACCAAGCAAAGAAGACAACAGAAAAAGTCTTCTCAAAACCAGGAGCTGGGCTTGGTCCCTGACTCAGGTGAGTGTCGTCCTTTCCTACTAGACTGTAATATGGAGACAGAATATACCCATCGATGCAGGTGATCGGAAATACTGACCTTGTACAACCCACAATTCCACAAAATGAAAAGAATTACATAATCAAGTTGAGAAGAGGGCATTGTTTTCAAAGTAAAGGTTCTGATCTGTTCTCCTAATGAGCCTTTTCAATACCCTGACAAGAGACAGGAGCAATGTCCTAGCCAGGACATCTATCCTTCCAACCAATAAATGGAGCATTTCTTCATGGAGATGTAAAAGATGAAGTAATTAACATTTCTCAATTTAAAGAAGAATCCATTTTTATTCAACACAGGATGGTAAACGAGCAACATTCACAATAACCAGCATTAAAAAACAACAAACAAACCCAGCAGTTGTATTTAAATTTGGTTCTACCTACTGGTCACTCACATTTCTACACACAAAATTTTGTCAGTCTTGCTCATTTCCGGATTACTCGATATCGACACCTGATACTAACAAAACACACTGTTTATTCACAACTTGGGGGATCTTTACGGTTGTTCAGAAAGAAAAGCAAATCTTCATTATCTTCACCAACAAATTCACAGCTGGGAGGAACCGAAATGCTGCACTGCAGTGCAAAAGCTAGTCAAATAAATAAATAAATAAACAGCAGCAGCCCCAACAAGTAAAACATGTAAAATCCAAGAGACAGTTAAATATCTTTACAACCTGTAACGTTAAATACAACTGAAAGCATTTTAACCTGAGACTTCAGCCCATAAGGGACAGTCTCGCAAAAATCCGAGCACAGCAGAGTTTAAATTGTTTCGGCAAGCTAGTATGCAGCTCTACGTACCTTTTTGTGGGGAGGGGACTGATGCCTTCAGCTAAAGAAGTCCTCCATCCCTGCTTCCTCACGCAGCCACTGAAGTTGTGCCAGTACAGCTGCTTTGGGGTTGTAACGTTATTTTTCACTCCCTGGCCTGGCTAGCAGTGCCCCAGAGAGCCAGCCTGGCCGAGCGAGGGGCAGCGTGCCGTGCCACCGGGGTGGGAGCCCTTTCAAGCAACGCTGCTGCAGAATTCTGTCGCATTTAACTACAGCCTAAAGTCCAAACACAGCGTGGATTTACAAACGCACGTCTTGAATATCCCCCTCCTTGGTCTTGATGGGTTTACTCAAAATGTGTGAGGTTAACCATTCATCTAGGTAACTGCAGGGTCAGAGCTTACGTAGAGCATTCACTTGCAAGGACTCTGGTACCCTCCTTACGTCTGTGTGGGACTGAGGACTTCCCTCTCTCTCTCCTCATCAAAAGGGTTAACCTCCCCGCCCCTACATTCTTATACTGTTCAAGTCAAGCATAAAACACGTGCTGAATTAAACCAGTAAAATAACTGATCAAAGACTGAAGAATTAAAAAACAGCCCTGGAAATTAAGTGTTGTGCCAGCACATGGAACACCACCAGCAGCCGATGAGAACATTTCTGCATGTTTTGCAGAACTACTTTATAGAGTGCTGTTTTGTTAATCAAGTGTAAAGACTACTGCGTTGTTTCGCAAACTTAGAGCATAGTTCAGAACAAGACATATGCCTAGAGCTTTAATAAATACAGTTAAGAATAATATACAGTTTAAATTATCTAGCCTTCATGATCTAAGTATAAACACCTCATACAAAAAAAATCCTTTTTACTTTGTACATCTTTAAAAAAAAATCACAGAAACATCTGATTTGCAAAGGAGACAGCTGTACAAAGAAATGATATGTTCTGAAGACATTAAACCGTCTGTTTGCTGGGTAACACTAGTTACTGAAATGTTCTCTTACAACCTACCACCTAGGTTGTTTTTCTTTTCTGATATAAACACATAAACCAAATCAGCCTCTTTCTTGTCGTTAAGGCTCTGATCTGACAATGACTTCCATGTGTGCACACCAGCAGGGAGCACCCACCAGAGATCACTGTAGCAGCAGGCACTAGAGCAGCTCTAAAGCCTGACAGCTCACAGTCCTCTACCACCCCAAAGGAACAATCTCTCATTTCAGCCCAGCCTAGAGAGCAGCACGACAATCACATGATGTTCGCACAACCAGTTTATAATGCCCTGAAAATCATCAGAGCCTCCCACTGGAAATTCTGACTCAGAATCTACTTTTTGTTGCTTAGGACTCCTTTTTGCACAATCCTAATTGAGGACTAACATCCTATCCAGAGAGTCTGTGAAAACTGCTAACTGCGGTACATCGCAGCAGTAAATTCCATTTCAATTACCTACCAAAAAGCTGGATGTCATCCATGGGATTAGAAGTAGTGCTGTACTTGCAAACTAATAATATGCTGAGGTTATTACTGTCTGAGCAGCTTCAAAATACTAATAGCAGCGCATCTTAATAACCAGCTGGTATATTGTCGTCTATAAAGCGATGCCCTCGACGTGCACACGATGACACAAGGGACGCATACTTTGCTCACTGACACTGGGACATTTCACTGCTAGACTGTCTCTTGCTATTTCAACTTCCTTCTGCTCAAGCTTTGACTTGGTTTTGGAAAATACACAATTCGGCATTTTAATTAAAAACATCCTATCAAAAGAAATAAAAAGGCACTTGGTATTTCTCTTTGGCTCAGTTGAGGTGCGCTGCTAAAACCTTCCCACAGTTCCTCTCTTCATCTGATGAATAGTTGCCATCCTGAGGTACTTATTCATGTGCAAAAATAAGAGCTTCAGGGATTTACCAGTTGCATTTCTCGCATTGCTCCCAGTAAATGTGCGAAGTTCTTCACCAAACAATCTCTTAAATATAGAATAATGCATTCCATGAACTTTTTTTGCAGGGAAGAGCTCTGATCAGTTACGCAGTCCTTATTCCACGTCTGGTCTCTTAACTTAGTGTTCTTTAAACCTGGGAAAGAACAGCAATCAGGTAGGAAAAGTTGATGTGTGAGGTATAACAGCTGCTACCTTCAGAATGCAGAATTCATGCCTTGCTATGCGTTTTTCTACTCTCTGTCCACTTCATTTCTCCAAAAACCATAGCCAAGGGGCCCAATTTAGATTTTGATTATGCAGCTGTAACTCCACTGATTCAGCGGAATCGCACAAGGAAGTCAGAGTCACCCTTTCCTTCAAAGAAACCTTCTGGAAAAGGTTGTATTTGACACTATTAAGAAAACATAGAGTGAGCAACGAAGTACCACGTTATCCCCACCTGGATGCTCCATGATGAAAACCCAGGAAGATTACATATTTGGGAAAAAACAAACAGTAACTAAGAGAATGGGACAGAGAAATCTGTTTTCAGATGCTTTTACAAATAAGATGTTCTAAAGAAAAACGTTCATCATTTGAAAACATCAAAACAAGATTACTCTTTTGAAGCAAAATTAAAACATGCAGAAATGGTCATACAGGAACCTTAGTATGTTCAGTTTACATTGAAGTATTATGGGGCAAAGGCTCAGTCATGTATTTTTGAAATGTCATTAAAGAGCAACAGCCACGCGCAACACTTACAGGGTATGATCTGCGTTGCACCGAAGTTCCTTCTGAATAAGACGGAGTAAGAACTGTAAAAACAGTTGCAGTATCTGTGTTAGTATCTATACATACACACATATAAACCAAGTTTCAGGGTAAGATGTACACTGTTATTCAAAGAGTTTCTCATTTGAAACATTACTCTGCAATGCTCAACTCAGTGAAAAAAAAAAAAATCAGAATGCTCAATATTTGGAAGAGGAGTTTTCACAATGAATAGGCAAGAGGAAAATATTTTCCTTTTTGAAATCTGAGAGATTAATTTCCAGAATGGCTTTCTGAAGTTACTATACCAGCAGATGTGGAAACAAACCAGCAGAGGGAACCCAAGGCTTCAAGAAAACGTGGCAGATAGGAATTTTAGAGCATAGAAGTATTTTAGTTGCTATTCTGAAAGACAGCTCTGTGTGTGTGAAAAGCTTCTGAGCTAAGTTGGTCATGTTTACTTGTGTGTGCAGGATCAGGACTCTCAAGTGTACTTGTGTAGAAAGGCGTGCTAAGATAGTACCCAAGAAAGTGATTTACAAATAAAGTTCGTGATTGCCACACATATTAAAGACAGAATTAGAACTTCCAGGGTTCCTCACTGTTGCAGGTTTCCTTACCCTCAGAGCCACGCTGCTACAAATGGAGGTTTCTTCACTGTTAAAAGTATGATGGTTTTTTGAAGTTAAACCTAACATTTCTAAAGTATGCAAGCGGCCAAGCGTGACAGAACTGAATACCACGCTAAAGATGCTACAGCTCCTCCAGATAACTTTGAAGAAATAACAACTGAACACAAGCATCTATATGCTGTACTGCGAAGAACAGGAAAAGCAGAACAAGAGTAACAAAACACAGGTTTTATTACTACAGCACAGTCAACCCTCTCAAAAAGCAGAGCTTTACAAAGACATTTTAACTGATGCTGCAAAGAAATGTGGGGTTTTTTTCATTTGGGAAGGAAGGAAGGAAGGACGGACGGAAGGAAGGACGGACGGAAGGAAGGACGGACGGAAGGAAGGACGGACGGAAGGAAGGACGGACGGAAGGAAGGACGGACGGAAGAAAATAATAGAAAGCAGAGCTTTAAGTCTACTTGGGAAAACTACAACAATCTCCCAAACCCCACTCTGCAGCAAGGAAAACCCAATATTGAAAACAGCACAAATCAGGATTTATAGAGCTGCTGACTACCAGTGGGAACATAGTTCAACTATTAAGCTTACTGAATTTATTTACTTAATTTTCAGAGACTTCACATCTTAAACATGGAAAAAATTACTTTAAAATTTTGGGGTTAAGTTGAATTTAGGAAAAAAGCCCCAGTCGTAACCCAAAGCAAGACTTTCTGCTTTTCTCGTGTCAGGAAAGAGTGGTCTGACAGACTCAGCATCAGCTCCTCTGCAGGAGCACGCCGCTCGGTACAATCCCATGCAGGCACAGCCAGTCCAGAGGAAGGAATATTCCTAAGGTGTTTCACAGTCATCCTGCTCTTTCATGAGCACTTCTACCCAGGACTTCAAAAGGAGAGGATAAGCAGGTGACACTTCAGGACATCTCCGATGTAGTCATAGCAGCATTCTGCTCTGTTGGAGAACAAAGCTGGTACAGACTCCTACCAGGGAAATCCGTAGCAGAGGCAAAAACGTAACCTACAGGGTAACCTACAGATGGGTGCAGCAAGGCTGACTTCAAAGGTACAGCAGGACATGCCTTGCCTTATCTCATGTCTTCGTTGGTCTTTAAAAGCAGAGCAGGGCAAGTCAGAAGTGAAAAAAAATAAAAATCCAAAGAAACAACAAACCCTTCTCAGATCTTCCTATCCATTACACAGGATCTCAAACAGCAGAAAAAAAAGAAAGTGGATCTGCTCTCTACTGAGCCAGCAGGTGTGTGTTGCACTCCTTTTCCCTAAACATCTGCTCCTGGTTACTGTCAGAAGTTAGGACGCCAGGTTTGCATCTAAGCTAGTACAGAAGTTTTAGGCCCACCTGGAGAATGTGAGGTATTAACTTTTAACAGCTGCATCATGGTGGTGATTTTGGTGATACAGCAATGTAGCAAAACATTTGTTACTGCTTCGCTAAACTGGCTTTAAAAGAAAATGGAAGTAATTCTTCCGTGAGGGGAATCTGAGGCATCTTCTAAGGTCTACATACAAAGGCTTCCTTACAATTATGCCTGCTGTGATCCACTCAGCCAGCAATTAACAGATGTGTATTTGCTCAGGAACTGAAGTGCATCAGAACTTATCTGCACTTTTGATTAAAAGTAGATGAGAATTTCAAAATAAGCAAACTCGCTCTTTAACTGAAAATTTCCTACACAATTGGAAGTTTCTTCTAAGACAGAGTATTGAAATTGCAAAAGGAAAACTTACATTTTAAGATAGTTTGGCACAAAGGAAATACATACTAAATAGCATTTTTAGACTTACTAGCAAGGCACATGCATCTGCCACCATGAGCATGTAAAACACGTTGTTCCAACCAGAGGGGGAAATAAGACCAGCTAAGAGAGGCCCCAAAGCTGCACCTAAAATATAATATTGGTATTGTCAGAATGATGCAAGGTAAGATTTACTATGCTGAAAGATAGCTACCCTGAATTAGAATATCAGCTTCTCCACCTAGTTAACTCAGTATTACCTTATATTTTAAAAGGTCCCAGAAAGTGCAAAACATTACTGGTAGAGCTGCAAGCCAATGGGAAACCTAACACAGCAAGTTGAACGACTAGAAGTTTGAGAAATGCCTGCCTTTGGCTCAACAAAATGCTCTTCCAGTACTAAGGTGAATCCTACTCATTTTTCCCCTCCACATGTACGGGGCATAAATAAAATATCCCTGATCTCAGAAACAGCCCAATGGCATTTACTTTTGCTGTCTGTGCCCAGTAACAGTCTACCACTCCCTTCCTTCCTCAGGTGTGGGACCATGAGAGAAGTTTAAGGTTAAGTTTATTCTCCTCCCCGTTTCCAAAGCCGTACCGAGTCCTGGCAAAGTGCAGAGCGCCTAGCTAATCAAAGATCCTTTGCTTTAACCTACCATGCAGGCCACCTTACAGCTCCAGCTTACCTACAGATCCTGTTCCGTCGATGATCGCTGTCACTGTGGACAAAGCTCTTGCGTTCCCTTTCAGGCTTTTATGGGTACCCTGAAGTGACAAAGGCTGCTTAGATCCATCCTGAGCTGAACTTTGAAAAAGTCCTTACAGTGTCATCTAGCTCACACTGCTCCACATTAGATGGGCCTTGTGAAGATGCCTTAAATATCCTAGCTCAGACCTCTTTATCGCTACCAAAGAAGCCTTCAACCTCATCAACCTGTTGCCTACAGCATTCTCTTTTATTAAAGCATGTTACTTAAACCACAGGAGCCAAAAAGCTTTCTGTTTTACATTGTGGATTCAAGCAACAAGGATGGCATTTCAGCTTTGCCTTACGCTGCAAGGCTGTTTGCATGGCCTTGCTACTACAGCAAAGCTCTGCAGAACAAAAGGAAAACAAAAAAAAAGATCACTGCTGTGACAGGACTACTACAGTACCAGAATTGTGGATATATACTAAAATGATAATTTAGAGAATTCTTAAGCCAAAAGAAGCTGTTCAGTGCCAGTTTTAGAAGCAGGTCTTCAGAACAGAGTAACTGATAAAGGGAGTGACTTAATGGAAAACCAGCAAAACTGAATAGTTCAGAGAACTGCTATGACAGACAGTCCTTCTTCTCCAGGACACCGAGGAGAGCCCAGTCAGGTAATCAGCAATTTATATTTGCTGACATCCTAGGAACTGGATGTCAACCCTTTTCCCAAAGGCCAGGTAAGGATCTTGCAATGTCAGCCCCACTTTCTAGCTAGCAGCCTCTTCAACAAGGCTAAGGATAAAATGGGCAATGCATGGTGGCCACCTTGAGCTTGCCAAGACCTCCAAGCCAAGGACAGGGCTCCAGAGGACATTTGGAGATTTCTGTCCTGCTCTTTTTCCTATATTTAGAGCATTTATTGTTAGAGGAGTTTTGCCTCTTGCTTGGTGCCTTAAGGAACGAGGACCTTTGAAAGCAACCTTCCAAAGCCTCGCTAACAGAAGGTACCAGGGGCAATGTTTTCACTCGGCATTTGTGACTGACCAGCCTGACCCAGCTGGAAGCACTGGCAACCAGAATCGCAGTATGAGAAAGGGCAGAGGGCAGCACGGACAGAAGTAAGGGTATGTGCCACATATAGCTGTCTGCTCATGCAGACACAGCCCCTCCCCTCGTTTCAAGATGCAAAGTATAAAAGGGGAGAAAGCACCTGTACCTTGACCTTGCATGCAACCTTCACTTCATTTTTGGGGTGTCATCTACAAGATTTAGGCTGTCTTGCTAATAGGCAAGAACAATTTAGAAGCCTCTCACAAGCATGACACTCACTTGTACGAATACATGAACTCTAAAACCATCTCAAGAGCCGAATTCAGCACTGCCTATTCAGCTCCTTATCCCTCTGCCTTGGGACAACGTGGTCCCTTCGCTGACAGCCCTGAGGAAATCAAAGGGCTCTCTCTGGAGGCCAAAGCTGCTACACTGGAAGCAGAGGGGAAGCCAAACTCACCAGGTCCGCAGAGACAGCAGTGGTGATCAGCGCATAAGGGCCATTCACCAGGGCACCACTGATAAGCAGCATCACTGTTACAAGTTGGACAAAAATGAAAAAATGTGAGTTGCCTGAAAGACTGTTAACTGTAACAGGAGACATCCCAGCCTATGGTTCTCAAATGGTTTAATCCTTCCTCGGCTCCCCTGACCTCCTTACAGAATTGGGAAAGGAGGAAAAGCAGCAGGGGGAAATCTGACCAAACTGACCCTCAGAGCAGGGGATGCTCACAGGATCCACCCATAAGCCTCTTTTCTGCTTATACAGCACCAAGCACCAGAGGCTCTAAAACTTAATGAGGCCTTTAGGTAGGTGAGACACTACTGTCAGCCCTTGTGTTTCAACTTCTGTTTCAAGATAACAGAGAGAAAGCCAAAAGTGAATTCAGTCTATACAATAAAGTTAATGCTGCTGTGAAAAGTACTAGAAGTAGTCTTTAAAACACCTCTGACATTTGGCATAGGAAATATAATAAAGCATGTGCTGACACAAGAAGCTCCAGAAAGAAGACTAGTGATATTAAACTAAATCACTGTTCTCGTGCCACTCTACTCATTTTCTAGCCCTCCCATTTTCCTTGCCCTGTAAAAAACCTGCAAGACAAAGCCTAGGGAATGTGATTCTATATTCCTCCTCTCAGGGAAACCCAAGCAAAAAAACCCAAACAAACAAACAAAAAAAACAAACAAAAACCAACCAACCAACCAAAAACAAAACAAACAAAACAAAAAACCCAACCCCAAACACCCTCCCCCCCCCAAAAAAAAAAACACAAAACCAAACCCAACCCAAAACACCAAACCCAGGAAAGGATCATAAATGAAAAGTTCACAGAAAGCCAGGCAGAAAATAATTTAAAAATACTCACCTACAGTAGCCTCAAGGCCCATCTTACTGACCGCAGAGAACATGTACAACTGTAAAGATGAAAAACAATTGAATATCAACATGTGGACTAATCCCAGGTTCCTCATTTCCCCCTACGTTAACTACAAAATATTTTAGTTAGTATTATGTGAAAGCTAGTTCTAGGTTTTACTGAACCCTTTTAGACCACAGCAGAATGATTATTTGATTGGAGACAGGAGGGAGGCAAGGGCTATGCTCCTATTCCCCAGCGTGTCCTTTCAGAATGAAGGGCTGCGTTACAAGAACACTCAATTTTAAACTCTCCAGTTGTCAGCTACCACGCAACACAGAAATTTTAGCCTTTGAGCAGCTAAAATTCTGGCTAAGAACTGAACATCACGTTTTATAAGACAGTGATAAACTTTTCATATGATCCCATAACAAGCAATACATTAAAATTGTCCGCTTGTTTAGTAACGGTGGCCCCGATGTCTATAGTTGCTCACATGCTCAACTTTTCATGCCAGCTTTTAACCTGGCCTGAACTCTTTACATCCAAGTTAGAAGATGCTGTCTGCAGAACTTCCCAAGGAATGCTGTCAAAGTGTCAGCCACAGCTGCAAGAGAGGGGCAAACTCTTACCGTGGGTGCTGCAAGCAATAACATCATTCCGCAGGTTGATGCCCTCTTCTCCAGCCTGTCTGAAATCAGACCTGCCAAAATCCCACCTGAAAGAAGAGATAGGGGTGTGAGGAAAACAATCTGGGCATGTTTTACACAAAAGACGTCAGTTACACTGAATGAAACCTAACCCAGATTAAAACAATAGGATATGACTTCTAACGTGCAGTTATATGCAGCAGCACAGAGCACGAGGCTAACGGCACAATTCGCACTTCGCAATATCCTTATTACCTTCCAAGTCAAAACCGGTTGGGTTAACAGAAGCAGAACGCTGTTCTTCCTCATTACTTATTCCAACCAAATATCCAAGATGACAGGGGTGGGGGCAAAATAGATGGAAGAAATACTTAGAAATCACTGTTCTGCTGCCGTTGAATGCAAAAAGCCTTTTCGCCAGGTGCCAGGTCGCCCCACTGCTGGGACTCTGGAATCCAGCTGTGCCCAGCTTCTCACTGGTCTCCACTCCTCACGTGCAAGGGTAAGCTTGGCTTGAGTGCTCTGTCCGCATCGCGCTGCGACCAGGGCAAATGAGCTATTCTAGATCTTGGACAAGCTAAATATTTAGTTTTCTCTCCAGGTAGTCACTCCAGGCTCTTTAATTTTCCCTATTTCTTGTGTTTGCCAACAACTGTACACATAGGTACTAATCAGAGCATGTGGCAGGAGGGGGCTGGAAGGCCTGAGGGGAAGAGCTGCCAAAGTGATATAAAGAGAACTTGCTACAGGGAGAAGGAAAGGAAAGGAAGCTCTACTGGATTCACCAGATTCCTAAATACTGCTGAGCCTGCCTCTCCCTTCTCAGACGCCCACTCCAAAGTGCTTGAATTTAAACATAAATGCCAAAGGTCCAAGAAGCACTGGCACCTTGTTAAGCTTGTATTCACAGTGGAATAAGAAGCTGCTGAAGAAGTCACCCACATCTGTAAGGTACTACTGGCTCTGGCTTCTAGCTATTTGGGATAAAATAAGCAGTGAGAAGTGGAGAGGGGATGGGTGTGTGTGTCATAAATCAGCTAGGAATCAAGATGATGATGATGACGACGACGCTTGTTTTATTGTGAGCTATACTGTCGGCACTGGCATAAAAATTTAATTATTCAGTGGTCACCTCACAAATGACAAAGGCATAGTCTCACCCTTGTTATTACAGTCTCCCAATTTTATCACATAGTTGTATGAAGCATCAAGAAAGAAAAAACCCAAACCAAAACACCTGTGGCCATTCATCTCTGTGCCCACAAGAAAATACACAACTGTACCAGCTGGGACAGTTCTGTTACCTTAGAGCAACAAAAGAAAGATATTTTGACAGGTGGTGTGACCGAAACTCATGGGCCAGAGCTGATGGAGCTAAAAGATTCCATAATATTTGGCTCTTACAATCTTTACTGGACAGTACCACTGACCCTGTGAGTCATTCAATTTAAAAATATTTTGCTCAGTTTTCAACAGCCAACCCAGCTCTCAACTTAGCACCTTTACTGCCACTCTTCTTCAGTGGACGTAAGGCACAAGGATTAACAATATATGCAAGCTGTGTGTACCACAGCTTTTCCTGAACTGGTCTGATTAAGGATGAAATATTAATATATAAAACTTACCAAAGATTCCACCCACATCAAACAGTGTGGAAAGATCCCCAGCTCTTTTGGCATCAAGATGCTCTAGTGACAGAACAAAAACCATTTGTATCATTTCCAGACTACAAAACGTAGAAATCTCAACAGTCTTGTCATGCTAGGAGAAAGGCATCTTATGGCAGGATTGTTTTTCACAGGAATGAGCTACCATAAGCTGTCACTGTATATGACAAGTAAGATCATTATCATAACTGGGTATTCAGGGGTACAGTCTTCTGAATGCAATTACACTCATGGCAGGACATTTAACCACTTCATCTGCAGATACAGTCCAAGCAATTGAGCTGCTGATTGTCAAAGTCTGGACTGCAAGTGTTATGAACAGCCACAGATTCATAAACAGTTAACAAATGGCTGTGAGGCTCTTCGCTCTGAAAGTGCGATGAGCGCACATTTGGATCGCTTACAGAGCCTCATCCTGGAGGCCACCATCACACGATCAGTAATAGAATCATTACACCATGTCTGGCAACCCTGCTTGGCACAACATGCACCATGCAGTTTATGGGGGCTACGAAGAGACAGTGTAACTTCACTGTTTGCACATACTGACAGTGTAAAGTAGTTATTGATAGTCTATGGGGTCAGATTGCCAAAAGTACATCAGGACAACCCAGTCGGGCAACCCAGTCCTGTTGTGGGAAGTGCAAAGTTTCAGAAGGAGCTGAATATCTGAAGCCCTTTGGTAATTTTTTCTAAAAGTCTCTGAAAGAGTAGTATGTGCTAAAACAGTGCGGTCAGTGGCACCACTACAACCTCACCAATGTCTGCCACAACAGAGATGGCAGCACTGTGACCCTTGCTATTAAAAGCCTGCTGCTTTCAAGGTACCTAGATCTGCAGAAATCTACGCAGAACACGCTTCAGCTATGGGATCTGCAGCTCTTCGTGTTTTCATAGGGTTAGCAACCTGTCTCTCTCTGCTGGTTGGCACTGCCACACTTGCCCAGAACATCTTTTTTGTTAGCTGGGGGTTTAAAGGTCACATCATGGCTCACAAGAGCACGGATTTCTCTAGCTAGGGAGAACTCCTTTCTCTCCACTCCACAGCACAAACCAAAAAAGCAGTCCTGAACAGATAAAGCAGCTCATTTAGATTTTTTATATACATTTTAATAAGGCACTTCAATCACTTTAAAACATTATTAGAAAGTAAACCTTTTTGATTGGTTTGCAAGAGTCAAGAACATAGCATTGATGCTTGGAATTGTTGAAGATTCTTTTTCTCTTTGTTTTGAAAAGGTCCTCTCATAATTCTGAATTCATAAACTGAGAAATGTGTTAGTTGGTGACTTACAACTCTCCTGCTACTGTGGCAAAGAGAGCTTATTTCAGAAGCAGTAATGTTTATTTTCTTCTTTATTTCAAGCTCTTATTTCCAGACACTTTGGCATCATAACTCTGTATCCCCTTGCTGTGATACTTACCTACATTTGTGATATAGAGGGGAAGCCAGAAAAGGAAAGTGTAGCTCACCAGCTTTGCAAACAGAAGACAAAGGGAGAACTCTATGACTCCCTGAGAGAATAAAGAAAATAGGAAGTTAGTATCTTGATAGAGGCTGCTACTTACTTTCAAAGACCATTATGAAAATGGTTTCTAAGAAGCATTTAGGCTTTTTTTTTCTCTCAAGAATTCCCAAGAAGCATTCTTCCCCTGAGAGCACAAAGCTTACAATCAGAGTAGACTCTGCTATTTCACTTAACATGTTTTCTCTTCTCTTAATTGCACTGAATTGACCAAAGAGAGAACGCTAAAATGAACAGGAAGGATTTGATACTCTCTGGGAGACTCACATAATTTATTTTCCTCAAGTAAAGAGCTTCTATATAGCTTTATAGCAGATTTGGAGCATATTCCAGAGAAACTGGCATTTTTTTGTGTTCTTTAGATCTTTCCTTCGGATGGGTCTAAGATTTCTCCCTTACTATTTAACCCTTTACAAAAAGCCAGTTAACCAGTATGACACAGTTCAAATCAGTATATGGTAAGAGTACACTACAGACAGGGCATATGCCTATTTAAAATACTAATTTGTTCCATCCTCTTTCCTGCTGGATACACGAAAAGTATACTTACAGCACAGAGCTGCAACCAACCTGCCAAAATAACCTATCTTCATTCCCCTCACTATCTGATATATTTTTGTTTGAAACCAGATTTCTTAACTCCCCGGTATGGAGTACTGCAGTTACCAGCACGGACGCCACACATACACAGCTCACTCTGCTTCATACACAGCTGTAACTCTTCCCAACAACAGGCAGGAAAAATACCAGAGTTAGAGATTTCAGGTGGCAGCAGCAGCATTTTTTCAATCCAGTACTTCCACTTTGCTGCAGTTGAAACAGTTGAGACAGAGGACCAGACTGGACAGGATGAGGAGATAGAGGAATACAGTGGTTTGGTGCTGGAGACTTCCTCCCCTACCTTTACATCCAGCCCCAGTCAATTTGCATATAACTCTACTTGTGCAGCCTACTGATGCTGCCAAGGCTTTAAGCCAAGAGGACAATGAAGAATGATATTCCTTGACCTAAAGGAAACTTCTTTCCCTTTTACCAGCAGTCCAAATGTTTGGGGTGTCTGAAACTTCTCAATACAGACCATAGAAGAGATTGTAATATTAAAGCTTTAAAAACGATGTTGAGGAGTGTAAAAGGGAAGCTATGGAAGGAAGTTCTGATACAGCGAAGTGCTTATAGACTCAGCCGGCTATTTCATCCTTAGTACTCACATGTAATTAACTAAGACCAGTAAACTTTTACATTATAGGCTGCTCTAGGATTAGTTATAATGAGGTAAAAAAAAACCCCATCACCTCGAAACCAACGTTTATATAGATACTGGAGCCTAGATGCGTGTAGTTTCTAAGATGCAATCAATAAGCTTATGCCATCTGCTTACAGGGGAAGAGTACTCTTGTATTGATCTGCACCCCTCCTCTGAGAGGGGCACACCTTGTCTTGTGTACCAGACATAGCCGACATACACCAGAGAGGCCAATCAAAGCTTGTGATGCAAAGCTAATGTCATCTACCACTCCATCTAGAACTTCATAGAAAATGAATTCTGAGGCAAAACTTAATTCTTAGAGGAAGAAGCAAGAATAGAGCACCTGTACTTACAGGTATTCGCAAGGCCCCAAGGAAGCTGATAGCTGATGTCCCATGTCTGCCTTCCCCAGTGACCACAGTGCTGGAGTTCAGCGACACACTGCAATTTTCACTCTCAATAAGCAAATGCTGCATCTCCGGATCCTGCAATTTTCCCGAGCAACACCACATGAAAAACAAAGGAATGGTGCATCAAAACACATACAAAGGAATCAAATAAGTCCAATGACTTTTTTTTCTATTTTATCTATTTTATCACAGAAAGTTACAGCTTTTAAAAATCTCTGATTTGGATATACAGAGTATACATAAAGTACATACAGAATATTAAGTGAAACAAGCCTCGTTGCTTATGTCTGAGTGCATATACTTCATTACAGAATGAAGATTCTGTTCTATTGTGGAACAATTTCAAGCTGCAAAACACACCTATTGGAGTACAGTTTAATGGAACAAAACAATTTCCTGTCTTTATTTAACTGACTACATTAATGTGGTCTAAATAAAACTGACAATCTACTGAGTACTACAACATATTTCTGTATTATCTTGTGTTATCTTCCTTACATACAAATGTTAAGCCCATTTTTCAGACTCCATAATATCATCTTATTCACCAATTTAAATACAGGACATCTTTCCAACTGAATTATGGATACCAAGTGCTTTATGTTAAGCAATCATGTCTTCTTTCACTTCTGTTTCGTTTGAGCATTGCAATCCACAAATTATAAAAGCCTGTAGTTTACCAATACTACCCAAGATGTGAATTCTGAGTTCTTTTCCAGAACTAGGAAGGATTTTACTCTTAATACTGGCTGCTATGAATACTTGCGAAGCAAGTTATCACTTAACTGCAAGAAGCCATCCCAGTCTAGCCGTAAGGATATCTTGTTATTTTTATCCATCCACCACACTGAAGTGAACTTTCAGAATAGAATTGGAAATCTACATCTTACACTATAGATAGAAAAACAAATTTCAAGTATACATAGTCCTCAGTACTTCTTTTCCATCTTAGAAAAAGGATGGGATGTAGCCATCCTCACCTTCACCTGCTCGCTGAGAAGTTTGCCTAGCTGTGTACTTTTACTAGCTATGGATGTATACGACACTGTCTTTCTACTAATTCTTGTGCATTTGAGTAAAGCCTTAGTGAAGAATTAAGCCTCAAATATATACTTGGCTGTAGATTAGTAAGGATAAAATAGCAGGTCATTCAATTTCCAGTAGTTATTATGAAGAAAACTTTCTGATTAATATTTGGTAAGCTGATGGAGGAAGAAAGAAAAAAAAAATCAAATGCTGGACAACTTCAGTTCTGCCATTTTACACTCAGTGATTCTAAATAAACTCTGTTTTCAAAGAACTTCATTTAGGGGAAGACACTGGAGGACCATCTGGGAATGAGAGTCCAGACACTCAGAATAACTGTCGAAGCTATCGTGCAGCATCCAAAATGTTTGTGCAGGATAGGATGCAGGATTTACAGGAGACCCGGCAACCTGATGAAGCATTAACTAGAAGACAGGAAAAATATCTAGGGACCTCTGACGTGGCACTGAAAACCTACATTATGGCACATGTGCCACTCCATCATCATCATCATACATATTTATCTTCTGCATTAGTGGAGCAGCTGCAAAACTTAAGCTATTTTAACAGTAGCAACTCAAACCACCAGCCATTAGCACTTAAAAAAAAAAAAAAAAGGGAGGGGAGGGGAAAAGAGAGGAAGGAAAAGAAAAGGGCTTAAGCAGTGAAGGTCTCCACCGGATTGAATGGAAGACACTTCTAGACAGTATCTGAAGCAACTCTCTCTTGCACAATTTACACGGCAAATTTAACCAGGACTGCCTGAAGTAATGCTGCTCATTTCTCAGACGGATAGCTCTAAGCTATCCCGTAAGAAGAATGGGTTAAATATCAAAGTGGAAGTGAGAAAAGTCCAAATAACTTATTCAGCAACTCACACAGAAAACTTTTAGCAACAATATGGGATTTTTATGCTGCACATAGCCAAACGATAAATAAAAACAGAGGTTTGTGCTTGGCAGAGATAATATTGTTCAGTCTTGCCAGCTTTTCATAGAGTGTGATTAGGCATATGGCACAGTCTTGATCTCTAGGGAAGCGTTCATTATCCCTCAATTTTGTGTAAATTTTAAGGGCCCAACCTGACATAAGCAGTAATGAGCACATAGAGGTATTCAGGTCACGCAGCCAGAAACACATTCTGCTTTCAATCACTGCATATCCTGAATACTTGCTTTCTTTTTACAGTAATTGAAGAGGTCAGTGAAAAAAAATAATCAGTAAAAGCTGCCATTCCAGTGTGCTTGGAGGAGACAAAGGCAAAACATCTGTTGTTGCACAGGCACAAAAACTGGCTGTGATAATCAGCTCAGCTTAACTGTAACACAACCACTGTAAAAAGGAAAAGATATTCAACTCCATTTTGAGAGGAAAAAGATTAGCTTCTGCCACTGGCAGAAAATCAGGGGGCCCTGACAGGATTGCTGAGAAGCGCCCTCACGCTTTGCTGTTCATGTTGTCCCTCTGTCCTGCTCACAACAGCAGTTGCAGCACCAGTCAGCGTGAGAGGGGGTACGCTCTCCTTGCCCACAGCAGAGGTACCAGCAGACTTCAGAGAAATCTTTCTCTACCAATTTGCTGACTGCATCTTAGCTTGGCTTCATGACTTGCCTAAATACACCTGCTGATGTTCTTACAGTTCCTCCCCTTATATCCCAGCCAAATAGTTTCTGGGCCAGAGACTGTTCTTGAGCAGCTCAATATGAGCCTGAATAAACTCAGTACAGAGGGGGTTTAAACTGGACTGATCAAAATTATGAGTAAAGTGTTTCCCTATCAAAAATTTCAAAACGTTTTCATCAACGTTGATTATTATACCCTGTGAATGCTGAGTTATTCTATGGCAAAGGATGAAAAGAACAGAAGTTTCTATTTTCATGTAGAAGTCTGAAAGAAATTTAAAAAAAAAAAGAAAAAAGCTACCCTCAGAATCTGATGTACCAAGAGTACTGAATAGAAAGTTTCAAATGGAAGTTTTCAGTTAAAGTCCATCACAAGATAAAAATGTCTTGTTGCTCACAAGTGGGCAAATCCAGAATTCAGTTTCTAGTGACAATTACCAGCACTTACAGTTACAAGTTTTAAGCAAGATTTGTGTGAATAATTGCTCATATTTAGAATTCTCTATCTCAATGTATAATCTTGTAAGCACATAAATCTGTTACATTAAAGAGGGAGAGAAGTGAGACTGCAAGGACAGGACAAACGATACAGGTAGTTTAAAGATTTTTAAATAGGCTATCTTCAAAATATTTTGCAGTACATTATTTTTTCTGGTATTGTATGAAGATCATAAGACCAACTGAGTAAGAATATTATTTTATTCAGCTCAGTTTGCAGTATTTATGCTAGATAATGCTTAGCTCCTTTGTCTGAAGTTACATTTGTGTATGAAGACGGAAGCAGATTTCAGCATCATAAAAGGAAGAGCAAACTTTACCAATAGTAAATCTACTATACATATTCCATGTGAGCTTTAGGAAACCTTCTCTATTATTTTATAACAGTATGTTACATTTTACCTGAGGTTTGCTGGTTTCCTTAGAATTTAAAGTTGGTGCCTGGACTCTGAATCGAGATGAACCATTCAGGAAGGTTTTAGAGCTCTGAAAAAAACAAAACCACCCCACAGTTTTGTTGTTTGTTTTTTAAAGGATTACATTAGCATTAATAATTTCTCTGCGGCAACAAAAGTCTTTGTGCATTGTAACATAAACATAACCCCAAATGGGGCATCTTTAAAAACAAAAAACCCACAGTCATTAAAGTTCTTATGCAGACCTATGGCAATGTACATTAAATGCCATCACAAATTTATTTGCAGGCGAACTTCATACTGGTTTTATATACAAGCAGCATATCGAATTCAGAGCACAGTCATGCCTTTCTTAACATCTGTAGCTACTTTCTCCTCTACTGAATTTTCACTGACATTGCAAACTTAGTTTTTTTCTCATAAGCAGATGATCCTAGTAGCAACTACAGAGGTTGATTTGTTCAGGAAAACCTTGATTCTTCACTTTCTTATCCCTTTAGCTTATGCTCCCTATATTCTTTTAACTGACGAATGGGCTATGCTTTTGTGGGCTAGAGGATTAATGAAGAGTCGGAGCACCTTCCCAGCATTCTTCCCCAACAAAAATACAAAGATATGCATTGCAGTATTCTGTAGACAAACTGCCATTCATCAACCAAATCCTTCGAAGAAGGCAAAAAAATTTAGGATAAACTAAAGTATTTCTGCTGCTCAATGCAGAGCTGAGGTGCAAGCAGTCTGGGGCGTGCATTCCCGAATATAAGCAAACAACACTCAAACCCCCAGGGTCTAATAAAACAGATTTTTAAATTTTATCTTACAGAAAACTAGTCTCTTTTCAAAAAAAGTAATTTACAATAACCTCTGGGGAAGAAAATCCATTATCCAGACACAAGTCATCTGCATCTTTACTCAGCAGCTCAGCAGAGAAAAAATGAAAGACTCTTTGTATTGACTGTCTGAAGATTTACTTTGGTAAGGAGAAAACATCTGTGGAAAAGGACTAGACTGAGAGGCTGCACATTTAATACTCAAACATTTTTCTCCTTTTCAGAAGATAAAAATTGCAGCCTGGTATCTTTAAAATGCACAAGCACTTTGCCACAGGAGCTGGAGAGCGAAGTTGCCCAGAAATGCAAAGTCAGGTTAAAGAAAGTTGCTAGAACATAAAGACAGGTGTGTATGAACATGCTGCAACTAACATGTTTACCTATAGAAAAGAAAAAAAGAAATTACAGGGAGAAAAGATGAGAAGCAGTAAAACAATTCTAAATCATTACATTTCACAAATGCCATTAAATCTACTCTTTAGGTTTCATAATGGAAGTGCACCAACGCTTAAAGCAGCACACTGACTCCTCGCGTGCATTGTCGTAGGTATAGCCTTTTGGAAAGTCACAGATTAAGCCTCCAATGCTAGCATTTAAAAGCACTTTATTGTACTCAAATACTTGCTTCAAAACAAATTTCAGATTCATAAGTCAGAGCCAAGGTGAATACAAGCAATGAAGCACAACCCAGGAAACTGGTGAAGAAAGAACAAGAACGGCGCGTTCGAGGCTCCGTGCCTGGCTCTCCGTCTGTGCTTCTGCGCAACTCAGTGAAATCAGATTACTCACCACTACAAACTCGGTAGAAATACTGGGCTCACGATCACGCTGCAAACAAACAGTAGACCAAATTCATCCAAGATAGTGATATCACAGCGAGGTGAATCTGATCTATAAATCTTAACATAAATCTATACCAAGTCCTTCCCTCATGTTGAGCATTTACTTTAGTTG
Source organism: Psophia crepitans (assembly GCA_013399095.1). Lineage (NCBI taxonomy): Eukaryota > Metazoa > Chordata > Aves > Gruiformes > Psophiidae > Psophia > Psophia crepitans. The sequence goes on along the minus strand of VWZZ01006508.1, from coordinate 41,405 downwards.
TGCTTAAATTTAACTGGCCTCGTTCTTCCACAATGAGGTTCAGCTTTTGGGACCAGCTGGCAGAGCTGCCTGCACCTAACCTAGACATGTCCAAAGTGACCTACTACAGCCACATGAGCAAAGCAAGTGCATATGTTTCTTCAGTGTCTTAGGAAAAAACCAAAACCTTTCTAAGTATTTGCAAAAGCACACAGGCTGTTCAGGTTGTCACTAAAATGACTGAGCAAAAAAGGACAGCTAGCATTTTATGCCTGCCAGCAAATTCCACCTTGTACAACACAGCTGACGTTTTTTGTTCCCGGTAATAACACAGTGTATTTTACTACACGAATCTTCCTTCAATTAGCAATCAGTTTTCTTTACAGCCAGACATTGTCATTACCGCATCTGCATTTGCAAGATCTTGCTAAACTTCTATTTTCACTTTATTAATTTCCTTAACTTCTAAAATGACCCTCCACACAGGGAACAGAAGCTGTGAGCCCTATTCACTAAGGATTTGGAATCCATTGGGCTTTCCAGACCACACAGGTCTGAGAGAAGCATTTGAGCAATTCAAATGACAGACAGCTTCCCAACACAATGGTGAATCTTAATCTGATAAGGGTCCAAGGCAGGTGGAGAAGAACTTTTATAAACCTTCTACAAGATTTGGAGATGTGAATATATGGAATAGGGAAGGAAGAAGTTATGCTTTTTGCTCTGGAGAGCAAGGTTTCTAGGGAAACAGAATGTCAAACGCATCCTTACACAACGAGGCTGTGCCTGGAGGTGTGATCTTGCTGGTACCCTAGAGAAGACTAGGTCAAATGCTGATCATTTTCTGGGACTGGAGGAAAGGGTGCTGAATGAAAGAGAGAAAGAAAAACCTCCTAAAATCCTAAATTTTTGTTAAAAATAGGACAGCAAGTAGATATTGAATGTTAAATTTTTCCATACCAGCTCCTTGAGATGAGCAATATACCTTGCAGAGCAATATACTGTGCAGAACTCTTTAGTTATGCTTTCCAGTATGAGTGTATTTGAAACAAGTAACATTTACTTCCATAAAGCTTAACAGCAAATTCCGTAAACATCATGCTCTAGGTATTATAAACTAAAATGTTCATGGGAGCATTTCTGAACTACAGAAAAAAACCACCTCCTATTAGGAGTCTCTTAGAGTCACTTAAAATATTCTCATGCTTGACAGAAGTTGCTTTTAAGAAATGAAAGAGAATTAAATGAAAAATACAAAGTGCGTTGTTAGTGCACTGTATCTCACAGTAACAAACTACCAATAGGAGTTCCAAGGACCATTAGAAGTATTCCGAAGCTGTATCAGGAGCACTTCGTATGAGGAGAAAAACCCCATTAACTGGTAAAGAAGAGATAACAGACTAGAAAAGTTGCCTTCAGTTACTATTCAAGAAGAAAGCATTTAAAAAGCAAAAAGCCACCTACAGCAATCATCCCTGCACAATCTACCTGCAAGACTTGCAACTGAAAGGTATAGTTCACATACACCTGTATGTGCAGCCAATCTCCACGTATAATCCCCCAGCACTGGAAAACATACGTGGGATTCCCTTGGGGCCTTCCCTCCAACGCTTTCCCCAACAGCCCTGATTTGCCCTCACACACGGGAAACCTTAGGATTATCTTTGCCAATCTCGCCTTCCTATTCTTCCGAAGAACCAGCTGAAAACGTGGCAGACCTGACTGCCCATGGGTCCCTGGGAGCAAAAGGAGAAGCAGCCTGGAGCAAGACATAGCTCTAGGTTTTTGTTAGAGATGAACATGTACCAGAGTCTTATGGAACACGAAACAGAGATGAACCTGCAAACACATTCCTAAATGAAACTGAGCTACAAATAACATTCTGTTAGTTCTTCTAACTTCTGTTAGAAGAAGTTATGCACAGTTGGTCTTCCTAATGCTCTCTTTTCTGTTCCCTCTCCTTGCTTGTTATTTTTCTCTCATTTTGTTTGGATGTCTCCCTCCTATTGGGTCAGAGCTACATGAGGCAAGACAGGAATCACCTTCTCGTGCAGTAGCTAAAGCTTTCTAAGGCACATCCTTTCACCATTGACATGACTTTCTACATCATTTTGAGTACATAAAATGTCTTAGGAACTTTTGTTTCAAAAGCATTGGACAAACATCTTGGTGCCAGAGCTTAACCACTTGCAACCTACTTTTAAAACAGTGTTTGAACAACCTTATACTAATACTTAAAGAGAAAGCTGTCATTTTAGAAAGAATTAAAGAGTCACGGGTTTTGCTGCCACAATGACACACGGAAGTATACACGCAACGTTCAGCAGCCCAAAGAAAGCTTAGACATTTGCACACACAGAGTTCAATCCTGTTTCAACAATGCCTTAAGCAGTCACTCTCTGATGCTGGATTTTCAAACTCTTCTGTCAAGGGAGTTGCATTTTCCCTTGTGATCCAGGCAGTACGCATTCCACAGTTTGTGTGTGCAATAGCATACTTACAGCTCAGCAAAGTTCACTACTATATCAAAATTTAAGCTCTTGAAGTGTAAGCTCTCATACAATAGCAAGATTCACTACTCTTTGCTGCCAGCAAAGCATGTGATCAATGCATTCTAAAAGCTCACTGTGTATTTAAAGAAAAAAAAATAATTGTATCTCTATAAATAGCATCTCCACCCTTGAGGATTTTAAAATGTGACAGGCAAGCCCTAGGCAATTTGATCCTACGTCAACTTTAGGCCTACTACAAGCAGAGGGTAGGATCATACAACACCCAGAGGTCCCCTTCCTTCCAAACTAAATTATTCCGTGATGCCACAAAAAACTTAAGCATTGATTTGTCATGTGGCCCACTGGTTCACTAATGCTACGTCAGCAAAAGGGCTGTTTGCTCTTACTTTCTGCAACCCCTAATACGGGGTTCTCAAACAGCGAGACCCTTCCGTGGATATGGTTGGCAGCTATCTCATTATGCCATACCTAAGCAAGGAAGGCAAGAGCAGGAGATAGGTCACAGTGCTCTGAAGATGGCCAGGAAGACTGGAGGTAAGTAAGAGAACTCCAAAAAAAAAAAAAAAAAAGTGATGAACAGTTTTTACTTGGTTTACTGTAGTAAGATCATCTATTCCAAAACTTTAGTTAAAATAAACTCTTTCACCTCTTGATTCACATCACTTTGATGGGAAGTAAGCTACTGGTTTATCAGTGAAGCAGAGAAGAGCAAACATTCCTTCAAGTATAGATTCAGTTATAACAGCCTGGCACAAAAGGGCCATGCAGATTACGTGATTTCCAGAACTATCATAATAAACATGTATTAGGAGGCAAAAAACAAAATAGAAAAAGCATTCACTTACACTGGATGGTGTGCAGGAGCAACTTATATCTCTAGGATCTGAAATACAATACCACGCATAGTTAATAGTGAAAACAAGCATAATGAGTATCTCTTAAAACACCAGTAGTGTAAATTATTAACAATAAACCAACAGTACAGATAACACATTTCTACCAGAGCTACTTCTGTGTTAGCTGTAGCTTTGGGGAAAAAGGGTGCTGTTACCCTTCTCATCCTATGACTACATTACATGCTATTTTGGCAGTCCAGCTCATTACAGCATTCTAGTTATGTATGCAGAACTTCTTCCTGAGATAGGACAGTTATAGTAAAATAAGTATTCATATTAATATCTCTGAGTCTACGTAGCGAAAACATGGGACATTCCTTTTTAATTTCTAATTTCAAGTGACAAAATTTTATCTATCAGCTGACTTCTGCACTTCATAGCACAGAATACAGATGGCAAGGGTTGAATGGTAGGTAGGACGTTCTGTTAAGATGCACTTGCACAATTTATAAAGACAAGGGACTAATGACAGGGCAGTGGACTAAATTCTGAAGCATTACCCTCTGGTATGCCACAGTCTGAGCATACAAACTCTTTAGACATACACAGATTCTTTCCCATCTAGCGTTCAAAGAAGCTCTTGAAGTATTGGCATAGCTTGAGGAATATATTTTGCACTGAGTCATTTAGCTTAAACACCTGGTGTTCTTCACCCATAATGAGCCCTCCATGGTTCTATCCCGTTAAAGCACTTACGTTCAATAAGAAACAGGAAACAAACAATCCCCATCAAAGCAATGATAACACCAGGCATCACGAAGGAGAGACCCCAGCACGTAGACACCCAGTAAGCAGCAATTAAGGATCCCAAGATATTTCCCACAGAAGTGTGTGAATTCCAGATTCCCATGATCAAGCCTCTCCTGCATTTAAAAAAAAAAAACACACCACAAACATATCTTATTATTCCTACAATAAGCATTAGTATCTTGAGAAAAGTGTATAAAAAATAACTGCTCATCTGCTATGTCAGTTAAATATCTGTGATCTTATTGTTCTTTAACTGATCACTTCTTTACATCACAGTCTTTCATCTGGCAATTTCAAGGCACCTAAATATTAATAGAAGCATTCTAAATACTTCTTTGGGCAGGACAGAACTCATTCTGCATGTAATGGCATTTAAAGGCACCACTACAGCTCGTGTATTTCTGGACAGAGTTTCTCTGATAAACACACGTATGCAGACATTGCATAGCACACACATGCTAATTCTGATGCTTCTGGGAACCAAAGTCCTCCTGCAGACACATTGTACCAATAATCTAATGCTTTCAGGGTACGTTAGGCTTGCCATGCAAAAGAAAACAATCTGTACAGGATAGGTGGAGCAAATTCAGTATTTTCTGATCACATTCTGGACTTGCTAGGCACTAGTAGAACATAACATCTGTGCAAGCTTGGTTAACAGACACATCAAACTGCTGTCTGCCTGGAAATCCCAGATTAGACCCGCTGTAGAATAGCTCCAGCTGAACTAATGTAAACCACAAAAATCCTACTGAAGTCATGAGAGTTAACAGGTTTTTTGTCCCTTGTAAGTCCTGGGAAAACTGCCTTGGCCTTAGCAAGAGTTTACCTAGAGCAACCTAATTTGAACTAAACGAAACCCTTTCCTTTGGCTGAACACAAGATCGAGAGGTCTGCTCATGTTTCACAGAATTTGTAAAAAAATGAAAACAAGAATGAGATTACTGACATTCAGACCAGAGCCTTCTCCACCAGTCTACTATGCAGTCTCCTAAAAGCAAAGGGTGCTGCTTTTGCAAAAAGCAAAATCTGAGTAAACATATTTGTTTTGCACAGGTTCACCAATTTTGTTCAGTACTATATGACGGTTATCATTCTCTGCATGTTGTAACATTCACCAAAAAGGCTGCAGGGACTACAGAAAACTAGTTTGAGCTTACATTTTCTTAACTATCCCATGATTTTATACAGAGAGCATATACTTGATTTTTGTATGCCCTTCTCTTGAACAGATTGACAATAATGTTCATTCAGTGGTATGCAGCTATAAAGGATGGCACTGCAATAGCATTACTACATGCTACATGCATCAACCATTATGAGAGCCAATGGATTTAGCATGCAACTCTTGCAATATTTATGGAAAACTTGTGTATGGTATGGCTAAATAAACATTATGAGTGATGTCTATGCAGGATTAAATAAAACCAGATAATTTAAAGAGAGAAAAAGAAAGGTTAAATCAGTGGGCATCTATATGTATGGTTTTTTGTATTAAATTTTCAAGTTTCTCTAAGTGTGTTAGAAAAAAAGACATTAGACAAAAAAACTTTTAGAGTTACACCTTGACAACTGCTTTGAAACACAAATGAAAGCATGGGAAATTCCACATTAAAATGGCATAACAACAGCCAGTGTTAAAAGTGGGTTTAGACTGTTAACATTTGCAAGAATTATTCTCAATTTGATTCTGAAATATTTCATCTGAAAAATTAAACATCTGACTAAAGAGCTACCACAGAACACTCTTTTGACAGAAGAAAGAATATTTCAAACCAATGTATAAACTAATCAGTTTAACAAGGAAAACTCCTCTCAAGGACCTACCTAACTGCTTGTTTTATCCCCCAAAACCACTGAAGCAAAAGACAGGTAATTAAATTGACTGTAATATTACAGCACAGAACATGTTGATTTGTACTTCCAAAACTTTGGATTAGGTATTACTTACCTTCCTTTTCCAAACCAGTTGCCAATACACGTAACGACACTCGGCCAGCCAGTAGTCTGCACCAACCCATTAGCTATCTGAAAGTATATAAAAATAATAATAAACAAATATAACCTATAATAAGTCAGGTTCCTACACAATTCCTCCCGAGCGCTGCATTGGGAAAAAGAAGCCTACACAAAGGCTTTGAATTTAGAAATTTAGTGGGGGGGTTTGAAAGCGTTCTTTTTCAAGAACAAACAAGTTACAACGTTTTGCGGAGATTCTTGCCTCTACCTACACCTCTCCAACTATTTTATGATTTAAAACACAAAAACACTTGTAATTCAATCACATGCTTATCAAAAATCACGTTGTGCTGAACTGAACAGAGAAATGAATTCCCCACACTAACAGCAACATAATACTTATGCCAATTTGAACATATGGCAAAGCATGCTTGCAATCAAATAAAGTGGGGAGAAAAAGAAAACTATAGGGGAGACCGGATAAACCTTTTAAAGTTAATGTTCAGAGTTAACAGACACCTGTAAATAAACTGAGGAGAAATGTAACTTACTATATTCAGGCTGAAGTAAGAACTATTTCAGCCTCCGTATCGCACAGATCCTAACCCTAATTTATCTCAATTCCTAAAAAGCTCCCCATCCAGAATTACACATTAACAGAATGATCACAATATAGTAATTCATGTGTACAACGAGCATTTGATCATGCAGTGAAAGAGCCTCCCTCAACCCAACAAAACCCAATCAGGCTGATGGTACGAGACCGCCCTTGGTATCACAAGATTCACTGAACATACATCCCGCAGCGCAGCACCGTCAGAGATAGCTGGCTTAACCCGAAAGGAGCCAGTGGTGACATGGGTAAACAGATGACTTGGTGAAATGGTTTACAAAAGCTTGCAGTACCCACGTGAGCATTGCTGCATGCCATGTTGCACAACGCCATGCAAACGTGCCAGTGGTGAAAGCAACTACCGCAGTAACGCAGAGCAAGCAGCACTGCAGGGTGCAGACCGTCCAAACTGACTCTGAAGTGCTAACCACGTCCTGGTCCTGACCTAAATTCCATTTCAGGTCAGTGGTAAATATTCTTGTGACGCCTGATTAGATCTGCAAGTGCTCTGAGAAATCCCGTACAATGAATCTTGTTACAGAAGCTGCCTGTTCTCAGCCACACCAATGTGGGAGACTGTTCATCACTAGCAGTATAAATGTAGTTTTCCTGCACAGAAAGCCAGGATGCGTCACTCAGGTCTTGGCAGACTGACAAAGTAAATACATTTGTTTTAAAACTCACCCACATTTAAGTTTGCAAAGATTTGATCGCTGATTCGACACAGGCTGAAACACTTTAATTTGTTTTCAAAGATTCCTTCCACTAAAAAAGCATTTTTCAAAAATAAAACCTGGGGCTATCCACTCTATCATTTCTGCCTGTCATCAGCAACAATGTATGCCAGCACCGACATCCTCCCAGCCAACCATTAATCATGGTTTGCAACTGAAAAAAACCCAAAACTAAACAGCGCTATGGAAACTCAAAGTATCTGAACAACATCGTGCCTACCTGGGCCACTATGTAAAACCAGAGATTATGTATATTATAGAAATAACCAAATCCAAACATTGCAGTGAAGAGTCCGCTAGCAAGCATTCCAACTGTCAGATAGTACCGGATAGGTAGCCGTTCTCCTATTATTCCACTTGGAATGTGGAAGGAAATAAGAAAGGCAAGAATTAAAAATGAGATCATACCCCAAGCCTTCACAAATAAAGAATATTTTGTGTTCTTTAATTCTGGTCAAGGAGAAACTTCACTGGTAACTGCTGTTTTCCTTCGCACCACTAAATGAGCAATTTTCAGCACACAGCAGAATAAAATACCAACAAACATTTCATGTTCGCTAAGCGCCACGGGCTGACATCTGCACTACCATCTTTCAAGGAGACACTCACCTGGATCACACTGCAAGTCATTTACTTACAGAGTCGTTTTCTAAACGACCTGTAAAACGTGACAAGTCTCCAGCCACTTACAGTGAGACTTGCCTCCCTTGCTACCAAGATAACAGTTTTAGTCAATAAAAGAGACACATCTCCAAACAGCAGTTAACGTGCACATTTTAAGATGTGTTTACTATTATTTTTTAGGAGGTGTCTGCTTCTGTCCTTTGACTGGACTGAGAGCAGCCCTGAGGAGAAGGACTTGGGGGTGCTGGTTGATGAGAAGCTCAACGTGAGCCGACAGTGTGTGCTGGCAGCCCAGAAAGCCAACCGTGTCCTGGGCTGCATCAAAACCAGTGTGGCCAGCAGGGCGAGGGAGGGGATTCTGCCCCTCTGCTCCACTCTTGTGAGACCCCACCTGCAGTGCTGCGTCCAGCTCTGGGGTCCCCAGTACAGGAGAGACATGGAGCTGCTGGAGCAAGTCCAGAGTTGGGCCACAAAGCTGATCAGAGGGCTGGAGCACCTCTCCTATGAGGACAGGCTGAGGGAACTGGGGTTGTTCAGCCTGGAGAAGAGAAGGCTCTGGGGAGATCTAATTGCGGCCTTCCAGTACCTGAAGGGGCCTACAGGAAAGCTGGAGAGGGGCTGTTTATCAGGGAGTGCAGTGACAGGACAAGGGGTAAAGGGTTTAGACTAAAAGAGGCGGGATTTAGATGAGATGTTAGGAAGAAATTCTTCCCTGTGAGGGTGATGAGGCACTGGCACAGGTTGACCAGAGAAGCTGTGGTTGCCCCCTCCCTGGCAGTGTTCAAGGCCAGGCTGGATGGGGCTTTGGGCAACCTGGTCTGGTGTAGGTGTCCCTGCCCATGGCAGGGGGGTTGGAACTAGATGATCTTTGATGTCCCTTCCAACCCAAACTGTTTTGTGATTCTATGATTATAGAGAAAGCCAGGACAGTCAGTCTAGTCTGATAAAGTCTGAGGACATATATTCCAGAATACATTCCTCCATATTCCATATGAAGGGAAGACAGGCTAGACTCCAAGTTGGAAAGCATTCCTGTACGAGGCATGCAGGATGGGTGCAGGTAAGAAGCCTTCTATATACCAACAGCTATGGTATAGCTACATCCACTATCCCCACTGGGGATTCAGGATGATATGGTTTTTTTTCTTAGCAACAAAATTCTCACTCTCTTCACTAGAAACTTCATGTAGTAAAGGACAATATCTCAAAAGTAATACAACCTCATAAACTAACAGTAAGTGATAAAGCAGGTTTCCAAGGCAGTGAGGTTTACCTTAAATACATTCCAACTGCATACGCACACAGAAACGAGTAATCCAGTGCTCCCAGTAATTGTTTGTAGTTGTTCTTATCTAAGAATAATTTTCAAAACAAATTATCAGTTTAAATGTGCCAATAACTTCCCAACCATTTAACACATTACAAGAACAGTGTTAGTGAACATACACTGACATTTAATTTTCAATAGGCACTTTTAGACTGAAGCATGCATTTTGCAAAACATTTCACTTAACAAAAAGAAAGCAAGCCCCTCTGAAACTGACCCTTTTGCCTGTAATATAGTAGGAAAATATTGGTATGCCCATTCTTTATTCCTTCTTACTCAAAACAGCATCTTGGAAGAGAAGAAACACCAATTGTTAATAAGGTGCCTTTTTCTTAAAGGTCCTTAGACAAAAGAAAACCCAAACTTTCACGGACTTTATTAGAAGTGGAAAAATGTACCTCCCAACAGTCAAAATGGCTAAAAATCCACGCCATCCATCGTCATACAGGCTTTTAAGGAACCAGCTTAATATATGTATTTTTTAAATGGTTAAAGCCTTTTGCATTTCATTTTCCAACTACTCATAAGGTGCAGAGATAAAAGTCTTGCTTAAAAACCCCCAGGGTTCTGCTCTGTACAGCAAATGACCATAATCACAACTAAGTGGGACTTGCAGGCGGGATGGAGCAGGAGGGACTCCACCCAGACAGAAACATCAAGCCTGGTCTCAAGAGACCTGACCTCATACCAAGAAAGACAATTTGTGTATTTGCAAGTAGCTACAACTGACTTTGCGAACAAAGTCAGAGTTATTAAAGCATTCCTTCTTTCAGTGTTACTCCCAGCTGGCCAGCTGAAACACAGAGCTGGAAGTCCAGAGTGCCATCCAAAGGGGTAGCTTTGCAATAACCTATGCGTTCACGGGAAAAGGAGGACGCTGGAGCTCAGAACTCTCCATTAAGAAATCTAAGCAGTGTTTTAGACAAGCAAACTCAGTCTCCCCTTGGTCCAGGGACAAGGAAGAGCAATCAGGTTTAACTGCATTCCAATACATTTGAAATTCTGTGTGACTAAATAATTTCAGTCGACTGATTACCTTGCAGCAGGGAGTTAATGCACAGAACTTTGTCTGCAGAGAACCCAGAGCTCAGATCTTTAATTATCTCTGAACAATGCAGGACTTTTTTTTTTAAATTGCTAATTAAAGAACAGTTAGAATTGATGGCTAGATAGACTGGACTGGCACATTGACAGAATGGACCATTCTATGTCACTGATATTCTTGGTAATGATAAAAGTGTCAAGGAATGATTCAAAATCTCTATTAAAATCAAACACAATTAAATTTGATTTAATTGTAAGTAGACAAATACTTTTTCTATTTAAGTGAAAGACCAGGTTCATAAGCTATTCAGTAAGTTGTCAGCTCTATTCTGCAATCATGTCCCATTTTTCTCCATTAAAATGGGGAGAAAAACATTCTTTCTGGCAGATATGGATTCGGAAAAGATCCAATTTAGATAAGCACCAAGTAATTTTATTTAAATGATTGCTGCATCTTCAAGTGAAACAGCAGAAAATGATAATGACGTATTTTATTCTTTACCCTTTTATCCTTAATAGATATTCTAAACACAAACCCCATTTTCTGACTGCAAATTGATCTACTGAACCATCTCATAGCTGTAACAGGTAAAATAATGTCAGTTGTGTAAGTGATTTTAGGAAAGGCATCATAAGGTAAGTAGCAACTTAACTTTCCTTGGAAAAAAAATCAATGAGAACGTGGAAAACAAAACACCCTTCCCATACACATCTCCCAAACCCCTCCACACAAGAAGAAAAAGCAAGAGGCAAATAATCTAATTACCAATATCAGCTCAGTATTATGAAAGAAATAAACCAAACGAAAAAATCCCAACCCTTACCAAAAGGCTCCCAGCCGCACTGAGATACGTTAGATGGTTTTTTGACAAGCTGAACCTGGGCAGCATATTCTTTGTAGGAGTTGAGTTCAACTTCATGTGAAGCAGCGCAATGCTTATGCAGCTCTCCCTGATGCAGAAAGGAAATTTAAAAATGGAAAATTCAATTGTGACTGTTAATCCCCATATGGCAACAAATTTAACAACTCTAGCTCTATATGAACCTGTGTCAAACCCACTGAAATCAGTAAAATTATCAGCCGTTATTAACGGCTTGGTATTTTGCTGGGTGAAGCCAGCATTACATAAAAGAGTAATTCCGTGGTTAGAAACAACACACTACAGTGAACTGGTGTTTCTGATACTGCAGAATTCCAAAATTCTTCACTAACATCAAGCTACTTTGCCCACTTTTATCAGTTACATACGATACAGCCCTGGGGGATGTGATGTGTGTTCAGCAAGTTACACAGGCTGAAGATTAAACTAACAAACTGAGAATTAGAGAATATTTTGCCACCAGCTTCACTAGCAACAGAGTCCCAAGTGTACAGACAACTATGACTATGATACTCAACAGTACTTGAAAGAGTCTTGTACATGCCAGTAGAATTTTATCATGTTTGACTCATCGGTTACGAGCAACTTTCCTCAAGGATATGAATGTAAACCTGTAAACTCTCAAAATATTGATAATTAGATGAAGTCACATGAGTTAAGTGTAGGCAGAGCTGTTAAGCCCAAGGTATATATGCAATATTCTAGGTGTGGTCTCACTAAAGTTTATCAGGCAAATGTCACTGCCTACCAGCTTTATCAGGTTTTCATCTTTTAAACCGTTCCAAGTTAAAGTTTAACACTGCCTTTCACAAAAGGAAATACCGACAAAGACGACTACTTCCGTGTTTGACAGGAGCAGAAGGATGTTTAAACAAGGACACAACCTTGCTTACCTTAACTATACTAATAGGTTTCCTTGATAAATGGAAGCTGGCATACAATAGGAAAGTGAGAGAGAAAATGAAGGCTCTATACCTATAATATAAAAAGAGTATTTGATAATTATTTTATTCAGATTTACTTTTAGCACTAAATTACATAAAAATATTACACAAGTCATTGGGAATCTAGGAATTGTGGAAGACAACTTTCTTCATGTTCTCCAACAGCCTGAAGAGCCACCCTAGGAGTTACGCTGCTTTACAACATCTGCTCTCACCCGGCTTTGGGAAGGAGCTTGGCAGTACATGGGTATGGGCTCTGGAGTCCCCAGAGCTGAGCTGCCTCATTCACAACCTTCCTTTGGGGGGGCTATTAAAAGGCAGTTCAACATCAAACACGCTGATAATCAGATTTCACATTTCACTGTGTTATCTGGTTTTGTACTACGACTAGGACATAAATGACGGCTCAGTGAAGGGTCTTTCTTTCCTTACTGCTTTTAGGGTTCTGCTTTACTTTTGCCTTCCTCTCTAACAACAGAAATCAGCCATTTCTAGAGATGGATGGCGGGGACCGATGCTGACTGTGGGTACTGTCAGCTGGAGCACGTGAACATAAATAAACAGCTTTGGGACTGGGAAGGAAATTTCCCTTGCACCTTACTGGCATCTTTGGGTCTTTCTCTGCAGTTCATCTGAATTAAAAAGGCATCTCAAACTCCCTGTCACTGCATACAGCACGTTTCAGTTGTTTAAGGAGGAAAGCATTTTGTAGATTGGTGCTTTTAACAATATACAGAGATCAGAGCATATCTACAGGCTCCTTCTAGCCTTGATCTTAAAATTAACATCTGTAAATAAAAGTACATTTTATATCTGATATCACACAGCCTACTATGGTCTCTAATTTTTAATTAAACCTTTTTCAATCATTTTCTGCCTTATACACTTCTACACAAGGGTTCTGAATTGAGTTATTCACCCCCATACCTGAAAACATCCTCACAAGTGATAAAACTGAAATGACACTGTTCTTGCTGCTCTACTAGAGAAAGCATGTGATAAAGTTACTGAAATGGGAAGTGCCTGGTCTTTTGTTATTTTTTTTTTTATTCACACACAATTGGCTCAGTATCCTATCTCAGAAAGCACAAGAACTGATGCCATCCAACTTGCAGGATTAGTTTTCCTACAGCAAAGAGGTTTTCATTTTGTTTTGAGGGTTTTTTTGTTGTTGTTTTGGTGTTTTGGATGTTTGGTTTTTTTTAAATCACAGTAGCAAGAACTAAAACTGTAATTCTACAAGTCTATATTACACACCAAATTATGGAGGAGAAAATATATTTCTGGCTAAGAAGGAAAAGCTGAGCTTAAGCACCCCTCCCACCCAAGAGTTTGAAAACAAAAATCCAAAATTTATTCCTTCAAATACATACTTTGCAAGGAAGAGGAGAAAAGGCTTTATTCTTCAGAACGCTTGACTAGGAAAGGTCTGTCTGGGTTCCCCCAATAAAGTATCTCACTTTTTAAATGTCAGCAATACGTATTTACTATACAACTAACTACATTTTCTTGCTGCACATATTAAGCAATGAAAAGCAAAAAACAGAGCAAGGCAACACTGTTTTCTGCCCCAGATACAATCTCACATTGTCCAAAACCAAGATCACCATCATACTTTGAGACTTACCACTGATCTCGTGAAAATAGAGTGATGAAGCGAATCCCAGGAGGAAGCTGAGCCATCTACACTATAGCTGGTACCAAATTTTAGGCGACGCAATTATGTACTTGTGACGACGTTAGCTGTTCTTCAGAATGCGTAACAAAGATCCTCCCAAAGCCGTGCGACGGCAGGCTGTTAACAAACGTGGGAGATGTGCTGCTGAGTTGGTCTCCCCGGAGGATTTTTTCTTACACCTTCAGTCACGACGTGGCAAATTCTTCACTCTGCCGATGTTAATTGCTGATCTTCAAATAAGGGAAGCTGGTAAGTAAATATTCTTATCAAGTTATGGTAATATTTTTCTAATCATAACATTTGAATCAGCAATTATCTATTTCAGAGACAAGTAATTACCATAACTAACCTTCTAGACATCAAAAACGTAATGGAGAATTTAAAGCAAAATCACAGCCTTTTCTGAATTTTATCACGTGTAATCTATTTTGAGAAGTCAGCATAGTAGAAAGCAGTGAGGACACAAGGGAAAGATGCAGTTAGAGCATGATCCAAAGCCAGCTTACATCAAAACACTCTGCTTTTGTCCCAGAAAGACTACAAATAGGTAATTCTGAACCTTACAAAAGTCTATTTTAACACATCAGAAACAGTCATGAGGTTGAAATCTGTTCAAAAATGACTGTAGTGTTTTCAGCTCAGAACAGAAACTCCTCCAGCTTGAGAGTGGGTGCTGCTGAACAATGCTGCTAGCAAAACCTGACCAGTAGTGCCTCTTCCAGACAGATTTCCCTGTCCCAGTATCAGTGCTACACAAAGCACCACATCACCAGGAAACTTGGAAAAGTTGTTTAAAAAAAAGGAAAAGTGTTTTTACCACTCCCAACACCAGCTCATCCAGCACCAGGGAGAAGGCAAGCTCACATGCATATGTGATGTGCAGGAGAGAATGAGACGGTGGCAGCATCGATTCGGTTTGGTTTAAAATCTTGTAGAGCTCCTCCTGTTTGTTCAAATTCGGGCCGAAGCCCCTCACCAGAAAAAGATGCACAGCACCCTTTACTGCAGGCACTGCAACAGGAACTAGCTGCACTGTTATTTCGCAGCGAGCGCGAGCCAGCTGTTGAGTATGATGACAAAAGGCACTGTAGGCAAAAGGTGTGACTGCAAGTCATGCGTGCAAGCCGAGCCTCCCTGTGTGCTAACAGAAGAGCCACCGGGTGCCAAATAACACGCCAGGGTCTGCGACATAACCCCTAACCTCCCGCTAGCCCAGTTAGGGGGCTTAACATCAGCACCAGCCGCTGCCATGCTCCTGACGGGAAGCTGGTAGGACACAGGACTACCTGTCTGGGTAAACAACGGGAGGTGAGCTAATGCAAAACCTCCTTTGAAGAAAACACACCTGCCAAGACCAAGGCTTTGTCTTTACCTAGGCATTTTAGAGGCTGCCACAGGGCACGCAAAGCCGTGAGCCTCTCTCCTCTCATCTTTATTACCCCATTTTACTACAGAAATCAAAACTACTCCCACTCAGCCAGCTGAATGACAACACCAAAGAGTACCTCCAGCGTCAAAGCTCGCAACTCACAAGCTTCACTAGCCACTTAGGCTTCTTCCCCAGGAACAGAGGAAAACTACCACCTCTTCACATAAGAGTATCCCACTAGAAGATTAAGGGTTCACTCCTTTATGCTAACACATTTTTGTCATACCTTTATTTTTTTTCCAGTGTACTGGTTCAGCTTGACACCTCCCTCCCCTAAAAGTGAATTGACTTGCTAATCTTGTTTGGCATGTTCCACCTCCTTCCCACATGGTTCAGGTGGCTAATCCATCAGAAAACCTGCCCTTAAAACCAGCTGATCTAATAGAGAATATTAACTCTGTGGCCACAAAACTGCTATATAGGATGAATCCTAAGCAGCAGGAGCAAAAAGGCAAGGGCTAAAGGTGGGACTACCCCTTACAGCCACAGCTAGCTAGTTAGGTCAGCTGAACTCCAACTTCAATCTAACAACTGCTCGTCAGTAATTTCTTGGTTGGTTGAAACGAATGGCAGATAGCTGCAGTGGGAGAAAAAAGGTAAGAAGAAGAAGAGGTGGGCACAAGCAGCCCAGAGTAGAAGTGAATTTTTCTTCCAGCAGTAACAAATCTATTTCAGGGTGATCCCAAATCCCATTTTCCCTCTCTCACAGTTATACCAAACGCTGAAACTATTATTTAACTGACTATGCCAAGTGAGGTGACAGAAATACCTACTGGGAAAAAACTGAGAGGTCAACAAAGAACAAAAATCTGAGGTCATAAATATCTTTAAACAGTTCCCTCAATGGAGCTAGGCAATTATCATAGAAAAGTAATTGTTTAACAGGTTACTACTGAACAGCATAGAAGACTTCACGTGTCTCACAAAAGGTTTCAGCCCTAAGTGGCCACACAAGACTGCGCATCTGTGCACTTGCTGCACAGATGATACTCACACCACCTCCTAACAGCATATCCCTGCCGTAAATCCAGAGTCACAAGGCCCTAGCAAAGACTACTGGACTACCAGCAGTGTTTAGAGAACTGCACTCTAACTCTATTTGACAGGGGCTGATTTCATTTCACCTGCTGCAGGCAGAGACACTTAAATTCTGATCTACTTGTCAACAACTTATCTCTGTCCCCATATATCCATAAGTTCCTCTGACATTCACATGCTTTTAATAAACACAACTTCCTTCACAAAAGCAAAGAAACTTGTGGCAATAAAACTTGTGTTAACAGGTTATAAAGATCACATCCTGCTGTAGATTAAACCGGATTTTAAAACGAAGCTGTTCTTCAGACTACACCACATAGCTGGTAGTTTACCAATACATCCTTTATATATCTGTTTTACTAAATAAGCCCAAGGACAAACTCTAATCACTCAAATCAGTTTTACGTTCTTTCATTTTCAGCAATTATTTTACCTGAGAGTGAAAACGAATACTTTCACTTCCTCCTCGTTGCACCTCAAGGGATAAAGCAATATTCTGGTACCTACTTTGAATCCATATTTACCTTCCAAACTTTGTATTGCCTCTTCAGGCTTCCCGCTGCACTGGCTGAAACACAGCTCCCTCCCTGCTGCAGGAAAATACAGTCACTCACCACTGGCCTTTATCATCGCAAATATTTCAACCCTGGCTCAGCTGTGCTGAAGCTCCTGCGGCCCCGGCCCCGTCAGGCAGAGTTCCCCCGGAGGGCAGACATTAATTCCGTGCGTGCACAGACAGCGGGTAACGCAAGTCCTCACCAGGGTGTCCTTAAGGGCTCAAAAAGCCTTTAGACACATACAGATCAAACGCGTATTGCGCTTAATACCCAGCAGCTCTGCACCTGAGCCAGAAACCACCAAATCCATCAGCTTTGGACCTTAAATGGCCTCAGTCCTTCTGTTTAATGCAGAAAGCAGAAAACAGTTAATCCTGGCTTAACAACAGGGGACAAGAGTCCTTGTGAATACACAGTGAATCCACACCTGCCTCCCGGGACCCCACGTTACCACCCGCACCCCACCAGGGACTGCGGCCACGCCAGAGGACCCAGCGGAAGGTCCCTGAAGGCCGAGGCAGGCCAAGGCCAGCACACCCTCACCCCGCGGGGCCGGGCCAGGGGGAAGGTGACCAGCACACCCTTGGCCGGCCTTCCCGGGCGGTACGAGGTGCTGTGGCCTCCGAGAGCCCCGGTCGCACCCCACGGGGACGTTTCACGGCAGGTCAATGCCAGCCGAGGGCCGGTCTCTGCCTCTGCGTTACAACCGCTCGGTGGGCTCCTGCCCCCCGCCGCGCTCCCTCAGGGGCACAAGCGTACGGCTACTCCCTCTGCTACTGACGAACCGAGGGGCGCCCCCAAAACAATCCTCCCTGGGTGCCGGGCCTGACCCCGCCGGCTGGGGCGGAGGAAGAAGGTCTCACAGCAAGCCCAGTCTCGAAGAAATAAAATGGAGAAAGCGAGACAAAAGGGGAAGCAAAGAAAACGGCGGGGCGGGGGCGGTGGTGGCCGGGGAGGTGAGCGCCTGAACGCCGGCAGCGCTGCAGCCGCCTTCCCAACGCCTCCGGCGCAGAGCCGGCACCGGCGCGCCCGGGATACCCCCTGCCCGTCCGCCGCCCCCGAGCACTCCCGCGGGGGACGGGGCC
>VWZZ01006508.1:0-12423 GCA_013399095.1 Psophia crepitans | reverse complement strand
TTTGGGGGTCCGCCGGGGCTGCCGGGGCGCCGCTGGCGGCGCAGCAGAACGGGTGGAGGCGGCCTTGTCCCGTCGTCCCGGCCCGTGCTGCGGCGAGGGGACCGTCCCCGCTGGGGGCACCCGCCGCCGAGGGCGCTGGGGAGGAGCGGGGCGGGAAGCGGCTCAGGGCTACGGGCGCCCCGGGCTGAGGGTGGGGGAGCGCCAGGGGGAAGGGAGCAGTGGGCGTTACCGCTCACGGGGTCTCAGGTGCTGTATCCCGGCCTGGGAGAGCTGCCGAGGCGCTTCGTCGGTGGGCACGGGAGGTTCGGAAGTACCATCCCGGCTGAGACCTGCCTCACCTTCCCCTGGTGAGGGGGGGGAAAAGTCACTCATACATCCCAGCAGGGTGTCAGGAGGGGACGAGTGTGTGAGAGGGACCCTGGGTGCCAGGGTCTGATGAAAGTGCCCGCATAAGCAGCATATCTGTCGGCGCTGCGCTCCTGCAGTCCCTGGTTCAGGCCAAACCGGAGCAGCTTTGAGCAAACACCAGTTTTCCTCTGTCTGAAGAGGTGAGATTCAGTCAGGTCTGGCCCTCTTAAACAGTCCATTTTTCACGTTTGATCAGGAGTACGACGGTGAACGCAATTCGGAAGGCGAGCGACATGGACGCGGGAAGGCACGTCTACCCAATGGTGATACGTATGATGGGGAATACGAACACGGTTTCCGAAGTGGGCAGGTAAGACAGTGACAGAAGACAGCGGCTGCGCTTATATTTCAAGCAGTTCTCTTAGTTTGGGCACTATATTGAACCCAGAGTGAGAACTGACGGGCCTTTTATCTGTACTAAATATGTTTCAGGGGACCTACAGATTTAAAAATGGTGCTTGCTACACTGGACAATATCGTGAAAACAAAAAGCATGGCCAGGGTATTTTTTTTTACCCAGATGGATCAAAATATGAAGGTAAAACACTGAACACAGCTGTGAGGATTTCTGTAACTGAAAGGACACATTCCCCCTTCAGCCCCCACCCCCCGAATGCAAGGAGGTAGTGAATTGGAGAATGTATTATTTTAAGAAGATAAATTTGCTATGAAATGTTTTCTTTTTATTCCTTTTTTACTGCAAGCTCTGAAAAGTGTGGGCTTTATTGATGGGGATTTATGTAAATTATTGTGAGAAATTTGGTATTTAGTAGCGGTTCACTCTTGCTATGGCCTCCTTTCAAGTGGGGTGTTACAAGTCCTGAGAAATATTAACTATCTTTTACAAACCAGTACAATCTTGGTAGAAGACCGTATAGTTACTTATTTCTGAATTTAGAACCACAGATGTGTTCCGTATAAAGTATTTTAGGACTTTATGAAGGCCACCATTAAAAATAGTGTACTGATTAGAGCACTTACTCAGGAACTGGGATGCAAACATGATTTTTTTTTTTTTTTAATTTCTTTTAAATGTGAATGGAAGAATAATTAAGACACACAATTTAGCATCCTTTTGAGTAGATATGCCCTTTGACAGACAGGACAATTTTAGAAAATGAGTCATGTTTTTTATTTGAGTGTAAACATCATTATCTAATGGAACTGTAATACATTAGCAAATTTAAAGATAGGAGCAGGGTGTCTTGTGGTGTCTTTTGTTCATAATGATAATGGAGAATGATAACGGAAACAGGCTGTGATGGACAAAATGAAAGGGAGGTCAGGCAACTGCACAAATATGTGTGGAGAGGGACAGACAGAAGAAAAAAGAGCAAGGGCTTAGAGTAAGGAATGGTGTAAGGAATGATGAGGAATCACAAGGGTGTAATAGCTTTCTTTTCCTTCTCTAATAATTCATGTGTGATAACTTTACTAACTGACCACTATAGCACACAATGAAATAAACCATGCCTCACTCTGATTTTATTGCTTTCTCATTAAAGGAGACTGGGTGGATGACCAGAGACATGGCTATGGAGAGTATACGTATGCAAATGGAGACACCTATACTGGAGAATGGTTTAACCACAACAGGTTTGTTTCATTCTTACGGGGATGTTTCAAGTCACCCAATGGCAATAAAATGCAAAGGTTCTTTTCAAAGCATGGCTGACTGCAGCAAATCAAGTGCTATTGCATGACCTTGGCAGTTTAGTCCAACTTGAGTCATTTCAGCTACTTAAATAATACAGTTTTAATACCTGAAGTACAACAATATCCTAAATTCTTCATATTCATTAATATAAAGCAAAATTATCATTTTCTCCTTAGGCATGGGCAAGGTACATATGTCTATAAAGACACAGGATCTAAGTATGTTGGTGGTTGGGTAAATGGAAACCAGGAAGGAGAAGCTGAACTCATCCACCTAAACCATAGATTTAAGGGCAAGTTTTTGAATGGAAATGTAAGTGTGCTGGAAAACTCTCTATTCGTCTGAACAGTTAGAATGGAATTGCCTTAATATGATCTGTTTCCACTTAAAATAAGAAGCTAGGCTCCTGATCTTTTGTAGTTTTTCATGTACCATAAGTATAACATAGGAAATGGAATTAATCTATAGGACAGAATGCCAAGTTCCTCTGCAACTCTGATTTCAAGCTATATTGTTATAGACCATTGTATGACTTTTGTAGTAAAGCATATTTTACATTTATACTCTTAGAATGTAGTAACTTTATAGTTCTGCTGACTTTTTTGTATCTTTGTGCAGCCTGTAGGTCGTGGCAAGTATGTTTTTGATATTGGATGTGAACAGCATGGTGAATACGTACAGTCAGAGCAGGTAAAAGAAATGGTGCAAATTATACTGAATATCAGACAACTCAGTAAATCAAATCTATTATTGACTAATCTATAAAATGCCATATAGACACTGATATTAAAGTAGATCTAACCAGTCAAAAATGGGTAGAACTCACGTGTTCTTAAGAACACAATGAGGTTTCATTTTGCTTTTTTCTTTAGCTTCTTTACTGTGTAAGCTTTGACAAGTACAAGGTGTGATTTTTGCACTGCTTGCAGACAGGAGTTCTTTCTGCTTAAAGTTTAGAAAAATCAGGACCTTCCCAAAATCTTTGAATTTCAAACCACAGAAGAATGTAGATGCTTGTCTGTACATTTAGCCTACTTTGTTCTGAACACTGGAAAACAAAAATATTTCTTCTAATATATCTTAATTGTTTGATGCTATGTGTACTAATGGTAATTTCCAGCAGATATATGTTTTGGAAATATGTCCCAGTGTTGTCCTGGTCCTGTTAGGAGACCAATATCCACAGCTCCTAGTAATTGTAGGGAGCAGCTGGGATCAGGGCCTGTTTTTCCTTGTCCTTCATGCATTAATGTTTTGAAATGTTTCTGATTGATATGGTGCAAAATAGTTATAGAAATAAGAAAAATATCTTAATATTACTGTTTTGATTTCAAGAAAATATGCCACATTTTAGCTTAGAGTTTGCAACCTCACATTAGTTCCCATTACATACTCCTTGAAAATTCTCCAATGCAGCAATTGTTTCTTAAGACAAGGACAAAACGATAATTAAAAAAAATATCCTATCATTATTAATAGAGATTTGCAAACCATGGAGACTCTTTTGGGTTTTTTTGCCTAAAAGCAAGAGATCCTCAAATTAGAGTATCAAATCCATATGAGTATCCAAGGTGATGTGTCTCTAATATCATCAGTTCAGTTGGGAATTGCTGGATGTGCTGATTTTGGAATCTTAGGCCATTGATATGGGAGTTTAAACATGAATTTACAAATCCAAGGTTAAGCACTCGGCTTCTGAAAATCCTTACTCTCAGGAACAATAATTTCTTCTCATGTGAAGCCGGTAGTGACTGTGTAAAGGAAGGGACAGTGCTGCCACTAAAGTAAGATTAAATTTTGCCTTTTTGATTTAATTGAAGTAAAGGCAGAACAAGGCCATTTAAAAAAAAAATAAATTAGTTTGCAATGCAGTTAATGATTCCATTACTAAGACTGCTTCATATTTGGATAAAAGAAAAGGCACTTTTTTAAATAAAAAAATTACCTTCAAATTTCAAAAACTTTTTGCAGTACCTCACTGCTTCTTAGATCCATTCCAAGGTCTTCCCTAAGCAAAGAATGAGGAAGAAAGAGCTGGTTTGCCACTCTGTTCCTGTGTGAGATCGACAGTGTAGCATCTACCAGACAGAGCACCAGGTCTGATTTGCCACTGTTACACTGCAGACAGGCTCAGAAGAGGAGCCGTAGTCAATGAACCACTCACAGCCATTCTGTTTAGGGGAGAGACAAAATTGTGCCTTAAAGAAAGCAAGCGGGAAGCACTGATCATTAGTAATAGCCAATTGACTCCATCAAGGTTCATAGTGTAGTTCTCTTCCAAGATTTACATCTGCTGAAATTCCTCCACCTGTAAATCCCTTAAAAGGCTATGTCGTTGCTGATTCGAGACCGGACAAAGAGGTTTTAGTACACAAAACCATCATCTTAGTTACTCCCTTAATACCTGTAAGAAGAGATGTTGCATTTCATAAGTTGTCTTCTAGGATAAAGAAGAAGAGGAGGAACTCTCATTACTTGCTGCACCAAAATGGAAAGCATCAGAAATCACCAAATTAACACTCTGGACTCCCCATGGGGAAAACCCGCCTTCTCCCAGAGAAGCCTCCCTAGTGGCAGCAGCAGCAGTGGAAGAAAGAGCAGCAGCAGCAGTAACTGAGAAGGAGAAAATTCCATCAATTGCAGGTTTGTTCTGCTGGACAACTGGATACTCCATGCTTTGACTATCCCTTGAAGCTATGTTTTTCAGGTTTAATATCAAGTGGTGTGTGAGGTTTTTTGGTTTTGTCGTGGGTTGGGGTTTTTTTCTTACAATTTACCACATATTGAATGTTAGGAGCTTCCAAGTCTATTTGTAAACTGCACAAAATATATATGTCTGTTTTATCTCACGTGGCATAATGAGATACAATTGTCTTGGGAAGTCTATGAATCATTGAAAACAACGGCTGAGTGCAAATTTGTAAAATTAATTGTCTTCGGTATTTCTAATTTCTCATATTTCAGTCAGCAATGAATCTGCTGAGGATAGGGATGATGAGCCTTCTTTTCATGAAGTATCCAGTGAAGTTTTTAGTGCAGAAAGGGATGCAGGAGAGGAAGATGAGGGAAACAGAGAGGAAGAAGAAGACAAAGATCAGGAAGATCAAGGTGAGGAATGGGGCATGCATGTTCATTCTTCAGTTAGCAATCAGGGTTTGAAATGTCAATCAACTGCAGTCATGATCCATTATCAAGCTGAAGAGACCATGGGAATCTCTACCTTTCATAAGGGGGGCAGTCCTCTATGGATGTAAACTGGTTTTGAGTAGTCAAGTTCATGTACTCTAACAGTACAAATTAGAAGTGACACTTCTGTGCAGCATTATCTGTGCGTGTGCAGTTGACAGCACTTGCAGAGCTGAATTTGTAAGTGATTGCATTTGCAAACTTTCTTTTTTTTTTTTACAAAAATAAGAGAGAAGATTTCAGACCTGGGGAAATTCAGGGGGGTTTGAGTACTCCACTTTTCTCTCATGAATGGGACTGTGTATTCATATCTCTCAACAGAAGTTAAAAAGCAGGCAAAACAAATCTAAAGAAACAAATTTTAGGTATTGTTATGCCTGATAGTTTAAACAGTCTCTGGCTGATTTGTTTCTTCTGCAGACCAAAGACATGTGGAATTCAGATGCTCAGGTTTTCTTCCAGAAGCCTGTTTTAAATACAAAATTACTAAGAAGCAACCAAAGGGTGCAACTATGTTTACTCGTATTTAGCCTGTAGGCCTCCACTCAATTGTGGTGTTTGTATTTATTAAGCGTCAACATTTACAAGCTTACGTATCTGATGTATGAAAACATAAGATAAATGTATCCATTTGTAATCAGTCCATTTTACAGAAAATCAAAGCAAAGCACTATCCATAGGCAAAACACTGTCCATAAAGACTATCAAACCACATGAAAATGCCTGATCATTTAGGTCAGCTCCTGGAATTCTTGTAGTTTATTTCCTCTCATTTTTTACCCATTGCCTCTGAAGGTGCTCTACTGCTTCAGGGCAGACTAGCCAGCTAGCTGATCTTGCATGTAGGACTGACATCTTGTAGGATCTCTGGGCTTGGATCAGATCCAGCAGAAATCTCAGCAGGTTTCCTGCATAGCTCTGCTTTGGCTTTGGCTTAAGTTCATTGAGCCTGGTTTGTCTCAAATAATCTTTTGGACTCAAATAATCATTTTAACTGAACTTGATTCTAATAAATTTTCTGGCCTAGCACAATGAAGCCATTCTGGTATCCCCATTGTGGGTTTTTTTGTTGTTGTTTTGTTTTTGTTTTTGTTTTGTTTTGTTTTGTTTGTTTTTTTTAAAGAACAAATGGAACCAGGTATCTGTCAGAGACAACATAGATGTAAATACCAATGCATAGAAACATAAGAATGTGAGAGATGTTCTCAAAGTTCCTTCTAGCTCTTTATTTCTAGAATCAAAGACTTGGACAATTTTATCCATTTTTCAGCACAGGTCTACATCCATAACTAATTAGGCAACATATGGTTCCCCTTGTCTTTATGTTTAGCAAGATTAAGTTACAGTGAGAGGAAATGATTTGAAGAAAATAAGCGTATTGTGAATAGCAGATGTAACAAAACCTGTTTTCTTGCAGCCTGGTGTTCTCTGCCCCATTACCACCATTTTTTTCCACACAGGAATTCCATCCTTCTTTCTTCGTGTTTCTTATGGTATCGTCTAAATAGGAGACATTCTTTGGCTATTCCAGTGTTACATATGGGCTGGCTGGCAGTCAATATGTGTGCACTGAGTATGTCTGGCAGCTGACAAACAATGGGTAACAGTTAAATTGAAGTGTTGGCAGTGAAAGGCAGTGGGGAAGGGGGACTGAGGTAGACAGCATAGTCCTAGAGTCATATTTTAGGTTACTAGGGTTACTTTCCAGTATTGTACAATAAAATCTCTATGTCCTGTCTTTCCTTCACCTCCACAGGAACTACTAGTTTAGAGGATAAGGAGGATGAATCAAAAGAAGCAGAGTAATTGGATACAGCTAAAGACAAGGAGCCCAAAAAAAGAAATTTCACAGTACATCATTTATTATGGTAAACCTGCAATATTTATATTCGTAACAGGCTGAGTTAAGATACTTTGAATAAACATCTCTGTCACTGTTTTGTCTGGAATATAAATGCCTAGAACTTTTATGATCTCAGAGTGTGCAATCTCACAACTTACTTTATTCCATTAGCAGGTAGTCAGTTGCTGAATTCAGTACGGGATTATTCTGGATTCATGAAGCTGTGTCCTCACAAGTTTGCAGAAGCAAACTCAATCTTCTCCCACTACTCGTAGTCCTCCTCTTCCTTGAACCCTGACTCTGGGCACAGAGACTTGAGAGTCTTGCTTGTGAAGAACAAGGCAGCATTGGGCTCCCCTGCTCTATCTGCATCCCCTGTCACTAGACCACCAATTGTAGGCCTACACTTCCCTGGTTTGGTTTTTTATTGTTTGTATGGCCATACAAGCTCTTTCTGTTGCTCTAAATCTCCCCTTGCTAGTTTTCCCTCAGACTGAATTTTGCTTTCCTAAGCTACCAGTGCAGTGTTTTTAAATCCTTCCTTTGCAGTCTGTTTTTGCTTCCACTTTCTATATACTACTATTACTATCACTTTTTTTTTTTTTTTGGTGTTGCAGCTCAGTTCCAAGTTTCTTGTTCAGCATGTAGCCTTCCTTAAGCTGTTTAGAGGAGACTGTCAACTGATCAGGGTGAGGAAGTGGATCTGGAACAATTTCCAAACACTATGACACACTTAATACCCTTGCCAATCCACAAGCTCTCAACCAGCATGTTGTCCAGAGTATAGAAGAACTTCATGTGTTCAAGCTGCCTCTTGATATAGAGGAAAACTCTCCTCCTCGTTTTCCCTTTCTGTCTTTACTAATGAGCTCTTCATTCATTGGAGAGCTCCAGTTGTGTGAGCTGTCTCACCACCATGTTTCAGTTTTTCCAAGGATGTCACAGTTCTGCGTCTGCACATGGAGCAGTTCCTAGTTCCTCCATGTTGTTTCCCAGGCTGGGTGCATTTGTGTACACAATCCTAAGGTAGGCTCCCTTTTGTTTTATCTTTCCCAAGGGGTACCTTGTTCCCATCATCCTGCCCCGTTTACTTACCACACCTGAACTCCATTCCTTAGTGTAAGCAGTTATTGCTATCCTCCAAGGTATTGAGTTTAAGTTTCTCCTCACCAGACTTACAGACCTTTGCCTTGTTGGCAAAGATGCTCTTACCCACTTTGTTAGATCTTATTCCTCTGAGAGGGACCCGCAGTGATGAAAGCCAAAGCACTACCTATGGCAACACTCATGTGACCAGTTGTTACCTCTCAGGATTGTGTCCCCTCCTACCTAACCTCTTCCCATGGAAGTTCAAGGGGACCTCCTGTGGGTTTCCACATCCTCTGCTACCCAGAATCCTGCAGTTACTCTTGTTTTGCTCCACATGTTCCTCAGCAGTACCACTGACAGTCACACTGATGAGCAATGAGGGGTAACAGTCAGGGGACCGGATAAGCGTTGGCCATCTCTCTACAACACCCAGTATCTGAGCATCTACCAAACAGCAAACCTCTCATGACAGCATGTCTGGTCAGCAGACAGGTTCCTTTGTTTCCTACAGAAGGGCATCTCTACTGGCTACTGCTTGCTGGGGGTGCTCAAGCTGGGTACAGCTGGCTCTGAAGCTTTCCTCGGCAGCGTCTGTTCCCCTCCCATGGCTATTAGTGTTCAGTACCAACTCTCTGCACTCAGGTCTGAGCAGAGAAGAGGAAGATTTCTCCTGCTGCCTGAAGTCATGAACTTCAGCAACTTCCCTCAGGGGAGTCCGCATCCACCTCTCTATCCAGCACAGCCCCTAGACATCCCTTCCCCTCAGGCTCAGTCTCTCACCTCTGTGGAGACCCTGCTGATATCTCATTTACCCTCCTTAACAGTGAACAGCCTTGCACACCTCCTTCTGCAAGTCTTTGGATGCACAGCACCTGGACCACTACACACCTCCCAGAGGGGAAGAACCCATCACCCACGGCCCCGTGAGATACTCAGGCACAACACTCCCCTGCCCAAGCTCTGTCTGTGCTGTCACCACTGATGTGTGCAGGGTACTTTCTTCACTGGTGCTGGACATCAGGCCCGGTAGCTCATCAACATTGGTGTTGCACCGTCCCACACTGTTTGGAGGAGAGTCTCTGCCCTTCCCCAGCACCCACACAAATTACCCAAAGCTCTGCTTGCTGTATTCCCATCTCCTGGCTGAATAAGCAGCCCTAAACTGCAGACAAAAATCAGTCCAGCACCCCCTTATCAGCAGTCAGCTAACTACCAAACATGCAGCTCCTTTTAAATCAAGAACCTGTCAGTCAGGGAGCGGCTGGCAGGGTACAGCAGCTGCAGAAAGCCCCTGGAAGTGACCAGAGTCAAATGGCATTATATAAACAGTGAGTTAAAAGTACAGAGCAAGGCAGAGCTGCACAAAGTATTGTACAAGTGCTAAATGGCACAGCCAGATCTGTTCTCCGCTCCTGCAAGTGAATAAAGCTGCTCTGAGACACTTTTTTCCTGATAATGTGCAAGCAATACCTTATTTATTAACATACATATCCGTCTGACTTTAACTGGCTGTCTCACACTGTGGGAATATTGGTATGAATGTCCATGGGCCTGGTGCCTGAGGTAGAGAGTTGCAGCCAGCAGCAGTTCGCTTTTGAAATAAAATAATTAGTTTTGTCCCAGCTGGGCTAAGAGATGTACAGATACTGCTGAATCAGGACTTACATTTTCTTATTCTTCACCTCAGAAGAGGAAATCTGTACTAAAATTTTAGTCTAGGGGAAAGAGGGAAAACATTTTAGCAAGCTCCTTTTCTCTACAGCTCACAATTTCAGCAAAGATATGTCCAGAAGTTTGGAAGTTAGTGATAAAAATGGATTAACGGAAAGTGGAGATAAGGAAACAAGTCACATGAAATAAATAGCATTTATTACTTCTTCCTCGCGATTTTTCTCCTATCAGTAATGTCATAGTGAGAAAATTGCCATGCAGTCTTTCCCCTCCTATCTTACATGTCATTGTGTTTGCAAATTCTTGTCACGCTGATGTGACTTCAGTGAGCATTTTTAGAGGTGGTTATCTTTTCCTCTTTTTGCTTTCTTTGGCAAAGAGAAGTGCTGCATTTCCATTATTACTTACCTAGATCAAAGCAAACTTGGCTCGCTAACGTTGATTTTTTTGTGTCTTTTTATAAAAAAACTAAACCCCATTAGTTTACTCGTCAGTTTTAATATATTGTGGTGTAATTCTGAGAAATATCTGCACAACGGATTTCCCAACTCACTTCCATTTTAAGGTAATCTTCAGATCAAGCTGAGTTCATTCTTGGATAATGTCTATTACCTTTTTCCTGCAGCACAGTAGTGTTTATTAGTACATGAGTGACCTCCAGTGGTACACCTGCAAAAAAAAAAAAAAGCATCCTGTCTGGAATACAATCAAGGAAAACTAAGAACATCTGGAAGTCTCTAATGCTTTGACCTAGACAGGCTGGAGAGCTGAGCAGGGAAGAACTTAATGCAATTCAACAAGGGCAAGTGTAGGATCTTGCACCTGGGAAAGAAGAATCCCATGTGCCAGTACAGGTTGGGGACTGACCTGCTGGAGAGCAGTGTAGGGGAAAGGGACCTGGGGGTCCTGGTGGACAGAGGGATGACCATGAGCCAGCAATGTGCCCTGGTGGCCAGGAAGGCCAATGGCATCCTGGGGTGCATTAGCAGGGCTGTGGTCAGTAGGTCGAGGGAGGNGCTGGGTCTCTTTAGCTTGGAGAAGAGGAGGCTGAGGGGTGACCTCATCGATGTTTATAAAAATGTTAAGGGTGAGTGTCGGGAAGATGGAGACAGGCTTTTCTCAACGTCATTAAGTGATAGGGCAAGGGACAACGGGTGCAAACTGGAGCATAGGAGGTTCCACGTTAACATAAGGAAAAATTCACTGTGAGGGTGACAGAGCACTGGAACAGGCTGCCCAGAGAGGTTGTGGAATCTCTTCTCTGGAGACATTCAAAACCCAACCTGGACACGTTCCTGTGTGATGTAGTCTAGGTGGTCCTACCTTGGCAGGGGGGTTGGACTAGATGATCTTTCAAGGTCCCTTCCAACCTCTAATATTCTGTGATTCTGTGTAACAAAGTGCTCCTGAGAAGATGACTTGCTCCTTTTGGAGACCACCAGTGCTTTTGCTGGAGGAGACGTTTTATTTCACTGTATTTTCCAGACACCTTAAGGATAATTTGGAAACTAGTTAATAGTAGTTTCTTCATTTCAATCTTGGAGAGGCAGGAAGCCCTGCCAAAACTTGTTGCATGAAGGTGTGCTAAGCCTCTCTCATTCTTCTGCCTCTTAACCTTTCCGTAATGAAGAAAGACCATTTTTGATAGTACTAGAGAAGAAATTTTTCAGATGTCTTCCTAAATAGGTTAAAAAAAAAGATGTGCTGAATGCAAGGATATGATGATGTACCTAAGGTTTTGAAGTTTTCACTCCAGCTTTTCCTCCTTAGATATCACTCTGATGTCCAAATTACTTACTACAAAGTTTGTAAAGTATTCTTTAAAATTATTAGACCATTTTAACCTACACATCTAATACTGGGTTAGTTGTCCAGCCTTTTGTTTTTAAATCATAGAATCATAGCATCATAGAATCATAGAATGGTTTGGGTTGGAAGGCCTTTTAGGGATCATCCATTCCAGCTTGCCTGCCATGGGCAGGGACATCTTTCACTAGATCACGTGGCTCAAAGTCCTGTCCAACCTGATTTTGGTATATCAATGACATGTAAGACTTTATGAGCTTGAGTTTAACCGGCAATAATTTTCTCCAACATATAAAGCTGTGTATGAAAAAAAACAGTGCTGAGAGTATCTATGCTCCACATGTCTTAGAAAAACATCAGGAAAACCTATCGTAAGTGACCTGCAGAACTACTTCTTCCCCAGACGTGGGACTTTTTCCACTGTTGACATTGCAGCTAAATGAGGCACTTGGGGTTCTCAAGTTCTCATACCAAGAGGTCTTGGAGTGCACCTATTTCTACCTGAAAATGCAAATGTTTTAAACCCCTTCAGAGAGAGGTCCATTTTACACTCACAGATGATAAGGGAACAAAGACGTGTGTGAGTTGTTGTATAAAGCAGGCTTTCCCCTCTTTCATCCACTTCATGCTAAGAAAATGTAAGTCATTTCCCAGAGCACTACAATCTATGTGTGCAAAATGTAGGAAACATTCCTTTTGTCAAATTTTATGAGTCCTAAGCATGCTAACTCCTAAGCATAACAAGCAGCTAGCAGAAGTCACG
>VWZZ01006507.1:650660-703320 GCA_013399095.1 Psophia crepitans | reverse complement strand
CCCCCCCCCCCCAACCCATAGACACCTCCTCCCCCCAGGCTGGCTCTCACAGGTTTGCCAGG
Source organism: Psophia crepitans (assembly GCA_013399095.1). Lineage (NCBI taxonomy): Eukaryota > Metazoa > Chordata > Aves > Gruiformes > Psophiidae > Psophia > Psophia crepitans. Next base: position 703,258 of record VWZZ01006507.1, on the reverse strand, counting down.
ATCTAATTGCTCCTTTCTTTTTTTTCCTTACTCCTTGTCAGAGAGGTCTCCCTGGTCCACCAGGCCCCCCAGGTCCGCCAGGACCACCAGGAGTTCCTGGTATTGATGGCATTGATGTAAGTGTTTCCTGTCCCCTGCTTAGATTGTCCTCACTGTCAGCATTTGGCCCCAGGGTGTTTGAATTTGGCTGCAGATCCACACAGAAACTGATGGGTTTCATACTCTGTAGTGGGCTGGGGCGGGGGATAAAGGTGGCCTTTCAGATTCTCTCTGATATGGAAAATATAGGATTATTTATTTTATGTAATCATCATGATGCACTATGATTATTTGCCTTAAATGGGCTATAGGGATTTTAGAATTCTAATTTCAAAAGGGATTTTGTAGTATCGATTGTACAAAAGCATGGTAGGATTTGTGGCACTATTCCTGATAGGAGGTACTATGTATTTTCCCCCAATTCCTGTCGGAAGTTTCTGTGATTTTTTTCTATTAGTGTGTAATAGGGATCACGTGGGTTTAATATTAATTTCCTACAATAAAATAATTTTGGGATTATTCCTAATAATCTGTAAATCCACGGCTTTCTTATGAGAGACCATGAAAAGCCTCTGTAGCTCTAACACGTTGCCTTTCATATCTTGTTAGGGGGAGAGAGGTCCTAACGGCCCTCCTGGTCCACCGGTAAGTGATTCCAGCTACTTTGCGTTTGCTTCTGCAAGAGAAAAGGTTTGGAGTTTTGTTTCTGCTTCCCCTAACCACCTCTGCTTCCCTCTCTGAAACATGTTTAACTCTGCATTTAAATCCTGAAGGGTCCCGATGGGGATGCAGGCAAACCGGGATCCCCTGGCCTGCCTGGAGAGCCGGGGGCTGATGTGAGTACACTTGTCTTTCTGGAATTTCTTCTTCTTCGTGGTCGGGTGGTTTTGTTTTTTTTTTTTTTTAATTCAAGAAAAATACTTGGTTTTAGTCTATTTCTGCAGAAGCATGACCTCCTTTTGAGGTCTCTGGCTTCCTCACAGCTGCCGGTGAGTGCCAGCGGCAGGCGCCTTTCTCCGAGCTGAAAGACTCTCTCATGGCAGAGCGCGGCCGGGGCAGCGGCTGGGGAACAGCGGACCGGCTGTTGGGTGCTGCCGCCCTGCTCCGGAGAGGGCGCTGGGCAGCGGTGCTGCCATGCAGCCTCCTTTGGACTCGGGGACATGAAGAGGATCCAAGCCCAGGCCTGGACAGGAGGGTCCGCTGCGGCCGAGGGCACCAGCGGCTCCCGAGACCGGGCAACAGGCGGGCGGGCCCCGAGCGGAGCGGAGCGCAGCGACCCGCTCCTCTCCCCTGGCAAGGGGCGGCCGGCGCTGCCCCCTCACGGTCACCGCTGCCCCCTCACGGTCAGCGCCGCGGGTCGGCAGAGTTGGTGGCTAATGCCCGCAGGGGCCGTGGGGAGGGGTGCTTTCAGTCACGTTAGGTCTTAGCCTCTCCTTCCCGAAAATGCAGGAAATGAGAAGGGAAAAAAGTCGTTTTGTTCATCCCTGTAGGCCTGGTGTTAAAGTGAGCAGTTATCTTTTTACTAAATTGAAGCTTAAGAATGAATTTCCTCAGTTTCTGAGGAAAATCTGTGATTTCCACATTGTTGTTATTCCAAACAAAAACCTCCCAGACCTCAACCAATGCAGAGTCCGTACCTGCTAATCTATCTTCCTTTCTCTGTGGAAAATAATACAGAATACTAAAGTTTCAACATCATCTAGTGTTGACGGCCCATTAGGTTGTATCTTTTGAATAAATTAGTGGCAATGAAAACACCTTCATGCATTTTTGGGAAACTCCTTATTTCTCTCCAGAACAGAGTTTGAAAGCCTTTCTTGCTATGGAGCAAGATTGTTACATTAGTACTTAGATCTTACTCCAGGAGGCAAGCAAGCTTATGTTTAATTTATGTAAGTGGTAGAATAGTTTTATAATTTGAAACATAAAATAAAAATTATATACAATGAACTAGTATATTAGAGAATATTGCAAATTACATAAGTGAAAAAGTCTAATGTTTATTAAATCTGCAATACTGTTAGCAGTTAATTTTTAATTTGCTTTTCAAAAGAGATTTAGTGGACCTGGAGCTGAAACTCATGGAGTTAAACTGCATTTCAAATCTGTAAGAGGAAATGGGCTTGCCATAAGTAGTATCTCATAACACTTCCTGAAAACAGTACAGGACCACAACCCAACTGTACATAAGCAGATCTTTAAAAATCGTTGTCTCTTATAGTGTGCACTTAAGGCATGGCTTTGCTTTCCTAGCCAGAATTCATGGTAACAGTCAGGTGAAGCAGAATGTTTTAAACTCAGCTCAGCTTTTTGTATTTGTTTACAGTTGCATATTTCCTCATATTGGTGGATGTGTGAAACTAGTACTAGAATACTGTGTTCTGAAACGGTGAACATTTTTCATTTTTACTTGGAAACAAAACATAGGACCTTATAGTACTCCTACTGTGCATTCAACTTTTAATTGGAGTTTTAGATTTACAATACCTTCTTCCATGTTTAATCAGTAAAGCAGTTCTGACTTTTTGAATCTCATTTTGCTTTCACAAACTATTTCACTGTCAGGTTTAATAGACTGAGTAAAGATACTGTACAGTAATTGCCTGTAATGATCATGCAGGCTTTTGAAAGCAAATTATCAGAGAAAACATCCCTTTGGGTGAACACTGAATTGCTGGAAGCATACCAAAAAAAGAAAAGTATTGGACAAATGTAAAAGCCAGGCTTTAGGTAGATGTCTGGAAATTTCTAATCCATATAAACTGGTTAAAAATTTTCCAACCAGAAGAACTCTAAATGAATTTGTAGTTACAATATCATGATTGCTTTTTAATATCATGATTGCTTTTTTTTCATTAGATAGACAAATATGGTTCAAAGACTAACTTCAAATCCAGCTGGCAACTTTGTAGATTTATTTTTCTTTGTCAATTGATGATTTATTTGACATGGAAAACACTGACAGTTGTTGTTTTTAACCTGAGCCTGAACTAAATTAATAATCTCCCACCGAGAGGAAATAAGATAATTTGAGATCACGTGTTTAGTTTAATTGTGATTTAATGGAATAATTGTTGAAGGATACATATCAAAAGCACTGATGTTTGTCACCAGAAGGTAGTACTTTGAATTGGGGCAGTTCTATCTGTACATGTAAATAGGCATTTGAACTGTAAGGCCTAGGCGGTTACTTATTTAATAGCTTCATAATTCCATGTTTTAGAATGTTTTCTGTTGTGATTAAGAAAACCACATTTGCAATTAACATTGTAAACATTACTTCCAAAGGGATTCACAGGACCTGATGGTTCACGTGGAGCCACAGGACCGAAAGGACAGAAGGTAAGAACAAAATTATGCATGGAATCATGTGATGTTTTTTCAGCAGAGTTTTTGTTTGTCTCTATGCAACTAATGGGATGCTGCAGCCTGTCTTACAATATTAAAATATCTATAGAATACAGACCCACCAGGCCCTTTTCATATAGTACAAAGCAACTTCCATTCCCTCTGCCAGCAGTAAGGGCTGGCAGCATTACAACGTTAAGTTGCACATCTTCAGTAATGGTGAGACTTCTTCCGTTTTGTACTGCAATTACATCATAGTGATATGCAGTGGGAACCAGAACAGCGAAACTTGACTTCATCACCAGTCAGACCAATGGAATATACATCAGAAGTTAGAGTAACCAACATGTTTGATTTATTTTTTTTTTGGGGAGGGGTGATAAAGGTCTGAATCTTTCTATTTTTAATATTGAGGAAGTCCTTCCTTTCTCTCAAGTCTCACTGAAACCAGCATAATATTAATGAAGTGAATAGTAATTGCAGAATATGTCCACTAAATGATACCCTCCAAAAGGTGAGAGCATCTTCCCATATGTTGTTTACAAAACCCTATGCTAACGCCTCTTGAAAAACTCAATTTTTGTCTTCTGAAGGGTGAGCCAGGAGTGCCAGGTGCTCGTGGACTTCCGGTAAGTAATACATTTAGTATATGAAGAGGCTTTTTAGACCTTACATATCAATATGAAGGATTCTTACCATTCAATGTAGTGAAGAAAAGCCAGAGACTGTTTCTAAGGTTTGAAAGAACTTGTAAGATACTAAAGTAGTACATTAGGGGAACCTTTTTGTCTTTCTATCAAAGTGTGCTGATAGTATTGAAGGGGATGTATTTGATTTGAATGCTGTAAAAAGAAAGGAGCATGTGTTATGTGGTCAAAAGTTTTGGAAGAATACTGTTGTTTTCTATCTCTGTGAAAATGCTGTAGAGACAGGAGGGTCTGTGTTTTATTTGCATAAATTAGTCTACAGTTATTCCTGTTTCAGCTCCTTGCCATGTGTTTTAATGGGATCGCAGAAGTGTAAATGCTACACAGGACTTTCTGTGCTGTTCCACATGAAAACGAGACAAAATAGGAACAAGGACATGCAAAGAGTACTGCATGCAGATGGATTTAACAGTCATATTTGGGGGCTGTAAATAATTTTGATTTTCAGGACTTTTAGAGGGTTGGAGAAGTGAAGCTTTATTGGCAAGTAGAAACATAGATTATACAGGAAATTGGGAAAGCCTCAAGGAAAATGAGTAATGGAGCAACATGCGTGGTGTGAAATTGTAGTAGGGCTGCATGTAATCAAAGTATTAACTAAGAATTAGATTCCTTTTAGAAAAATTATTGAGATTAAATAGGAGAAGCATTGTATACTGATGTAGCACTCCTTGCTGTGAAATCCTATATCTTTGACTGTATTTTTGACCCTGCCCCATTAACTTTTACTAAATTTATATTATACAATCATTTTGACGTTTGGCCAGAGAGGAAATTATAATGTTTATCTCAAAGAGGTTACATTATAGACATGTTCAAACTGAAGATGAATCATTCTATCTGGACATTTGTATTTCATTTTCATGGATGCTGTTTCTTACCTGAAAATCTGGAGCCTGAGTTAAATCAGTAATACTTTTATGATAACTAGTCAACCTGTGGACTCAATATACAAGCTAATTTAGTTACAGAAAATAACAAAACTGAGGTAGCTTCTGGGTAGACTAAAAAGCCTGAGGGTTTGGTTTTTTTTTTCTGTTTTCATTTTTTGCTATCACATAGTTGGGAAAGTAATTTCTGGGTCATCAGCAAGACATTTTAAAATGTTTAGCTGGAGTGAAGAGACAGGTTAACTGTCAGATTTGTTACTCAGATGATATGAAAAAAACTACACATGAAAATAACTGCTTATGAGAGACCAGGTGAAAAATTAAAAACAAAATACTGAAATATTGAAGATTAAAATACTACAGTAAAAACGTGTCAACTCAAATAAAAACTGACTTGGGGAAAATATACATGATTTAATCTCATTGTTCACAGACTAATGTGAGACGAAATAATTTTAAGAGCCTTCAGAAAAAGTGGATATATAAAATATACATAAAAAGGGTTCATCTTAACTTAGAAGTGGAGATGTTGCTACGGGAAAGCAGCAAACTGGACCAACTTGTCAAGGTGAATGCTGATTCTGTTCAGAGCAGCACTTCCCTGATTCAGGTCTTTTGTGACCATAATTTGAGGCTGCAAAAGCAACAAATCTCATGAGATTTTGGACCATTGTTCAAAGTTTAGTAACTTTTTGCTTGATCTGAGACTTTCAGTCTTATGGTGGTAACACCTCACTAAACTTCAGTAGGAATTGCCTTTGCAGTTGTTCTGCCTCTGCTTAATAAGCAACCGGACCTTGTATTTAAAGGTGAATTTGCAGAAATATTTATAATGAGGAAATAAGAATTCCTAGGTATTTAAAGGTAAAGAAAAGATGTCAGCTTGTGTCATTACCCTTGTAATTAAGGTTAAGGCCTCACATTTTAGGAAGAATCCTAATGTTTGATTTTTTTAGGTTCATGGTTGTTAACCTGTATATGCTGAATCCGTATGGAAAGTTTAATGCTCAGAATAAATCTCTTGGGGAAATCCCATTTATACAGGCTTTCCTTTAGATAAATGCCTTTAAACTGCTGAAGAAATAGAGCAGTTAGTGGAATTTTCTCTGGCCAATGGCCAATACTGGTCATCTCATCTTTAGTGAGATTAAACTTAAGTGAGCAATTAAACCTAATTAAAAAAAAACCCCAAACTAAACACCAAAACAAAAACAAAAACACCCCACCAAAAAGAAAACCCAAACCCAAAAAGAAGGTTAGGAGTGGTAGGGCTGGAGTGTGATGGTTCCAGTTCTCAGATTCAGGGACTTTTTGAGAGGCTCTTACCACAAGTGTGAAATAGTGGGGTTGTTTAACCTTCCCAGGTCTTCGGTTTGATCCATTGAGACCATGCTTACTAGAAACACAGTGAGCACACTTACGAGTTCGCATACTAGTTACATGATTAATTGAATATTGAGGTGTAATTAGGCACCACTTTGAATACAGTCAGTGGCCTTCTGCAAATGGGAGTAGTCTCTGGATGGTTATCCAAAGATTTCATTTCTCACAAAAAACCCTTGCTGAAGTTGTTAAAATACACAGTGCAAACAGAAAGTCTTGGCTACAACATTAATTGGTTTTAAATTATTATCACTGTGTTTTAAGCTCATCAGTGGAATGTGTTGGCCAAGTTAAGACTTCAGGGTAACTGAAAGAAAAGATATTAAATATCTCAAGTTTTATATACAGCATTTGCTTTTCTGCTTCTGTCACCCATTCTTCCCCAGAATGTATCCTGGCAATCTTCGGTTATCTTCTTTTACTCTCCCTTTGCTCCAATTTTTTCCTGCTTCATCATTTAGTTTTAATGTAGTCTCTTTGTCCCATCTCTTTTGTGGATAGTCTCTCAAATAGCGGATTTACAAAATCAGTGGAATACTTCTGATTAATTCAAGTGATTTTACCACCAAATATGCTGATGTCTCTCATCTGGCCCTGGTAAATGGACCTGGGGCTGCTACATTCAGTGCACGTATTGCATGCACCCTTCAGTCCCTTCTCTCTGTTAAGTTCCCTCTAACTTTCATACTAGCTGATATACTGCTAGTGTTTTACAGATCTGACATGGGTAGGATTGTGTGATAGAGAAATTGAAAATATTTTAAGGTCTACTAAAGTACAGCTTCCAGCACAGGGTACACATACAAATACTGGTATGTGACTGTTCCTGGCAGCAGGTCTGTGCTGACAATGTGGAGGTACTTACCAGATCTACAGCGTGAGTGTCTTTGAGCCAGGTGATTACAGACTGCGGGTTACTGCCCACACTCGTGCACTCCGTGGGTCAGGTAAGCACCTCCAAAGCAGGCAGCTGGCATCTGGGGATGTAAGGTCACAGTCCCAGGCCGTGTGGAGAGGCTTCCCCGTTAGGACACTGAGAGGCAGGAACATGCACAGCTGGCTGAGCTCATTCACTGCTCCGTATAAGTCCTTACTGGCTGATTGCACTGGAGCTCTCAACTCCACCAGCTTTGCTTGCGGGGAGTTGATGGCCAGAAGGGTGGAGTAGCTGGGCCAGAGGAGGCATGGATTGCTGGGGGAGAGCCCCTGCTTCTGGGAGTCCTAATTAGGAGGATGAAGAGATGCAATGGAATGTGCAAAGACTGGAGACGAGACTGTCCTCTTCTGGGCCTGGGTGTGGGCTGGACACAGTAGCTGTAGCTGCTTTTGTTATCATATCACTGACTTTCCCAACCACTGTTAGGAGTGCGTTAGGAAGGGGATACTTCAATGGGAACCTGGAAATAGTTGGTTTCCTTCTTTCAGAGGTAGATAATATTGTAATATCAGATATGTGATGGAGTGAAAGTTTGATTTGTGCAGTCAAATATAGATATGTGTAATATAATGAAGTGCAGTAAGGGAGTGTTCAGTAATAGCGAAGGAATTATGTAGGTTATGTGAGATGGAAAAGTTCACTTTCTGCTGTGTATTAAATGGTTAAAATGGAATGACTCTGATAAATGCTTGAAATTTTCCCCATGTTACATCACGTTTTCTAAAGACAATCTTGCAGATACAATCCTGGTATGATATTCTGTGGCTTTTAAACTCCACTCAGCCCAGGTGCTTTATTACATCAAATTTACTGAAGATTTAAGTATGTGTGTGATTTTCTATGCCAGTGTTTCATACGCGTCATTGACACTGTTCTCCATATAATTATCCATTTCCTTTAGTCATGCAAGACTGAGCGATCTGTTTTCTTAGAGGGAGTGTATTGTCCAAAGAGGCAGAAACACATTTATATCTTGGACGCTTCTCATTAAAATGATTCGGAGCAATACTGATGGAAAATGTAAACAGAAGCAGTTTGGTGTTCTTCCTGATTACCAAAAAGTGCTAGTTTAATGGTTTTAGACCAGGGGAAGCACTGGCAAAAAAATAAAAAAAAAAATCTATTTTATTATCAATTTAAATGCACTGTTAGAAGGAAGTGATTATAGCATAGATGTCTTTGTCCTGCTACTTGATAATTAGCTAAACCCAAAGGCTTCAATGTTTTCATTCCTTTGTGAAAGTATATGTGTTTATAAATATCTGTAAATAAATGCTACTGCAAGGCAACTTTATAAATAATTTTTTATCCTGATACTGATTACCTAATAATAAAATTCATATTTAACATTAGTTAAACAAGTTTTCAAAATGATTTTGCAGAATCAGACATCAGATTTTTGTACTACTTTATCCCCAAAACTGTTTTTAGCAAACAGCTTGTCCAGGTGTGGAACCCTCCCCACATTTCTGACCTTTTTTCGTATTTCACAGGGCAAGGGGCTTCTTGGACCACCTGTAAGTATCAATTTTACAATTCTTAAATATATTGTTTAATCAATCTGTTTAAATATTCAGTAAAACTGTTAAACTCTAATAAAAAGTAATTCAGTGAAAGGAGAGACTGTTTTAATCCTCGTGTTCTATGTCTATTATTTACGCTTTCTTCAGCTGCTACTGAGGTTGCTTAGGTATATGGGGCAAGAATACTGGCGTCTGAAGGCACAGTTTGTTGTTTGAGAGAATTACATGTTCTCACTCCTTGGATGCTTGTTATAGTGGTATTGTATGGTCTAAAAATCTGTTTAACTTGGTTGTTACAGGGTCCAGCTGGTGCAGCAGGACTTCCTGGAGAAGTAGGTCGTGCAGGTCCACCTGTAAGTACTACCATGTTTGCTAAAAATGCAGGTTTATTCAATTGCTAGAAGGCTCTTATAGAAAAAAAATAATAATTACCGTGCTATTCAAATACTATTTGGGTTGTCACAGCACTTGAAGATACACGTTTTTCCTCTGCAGTGATCACTGGTAGAAGAAAGATTGTGTTTGAAGCTCATCAGAAATAAAAAACAATTAATAGCACAAAGTGAGAGTCACCTATTAGGTTAGAATTACATGTTTCATATACTGTCCCATACTCTACTTCTCCTCTTAGTCAAGGAAAGCTAAAATCAAAAAGCAAACTTGCCAGAATTACAGGAAATGTAAAACTCAACATTACATGCAGAACTTTAGCTTTACTCCTGTCTTCCCACATATACATTATAGTACATGATTGTTACTATTTCTGTTTTCTATTTGCACATCAGTGAATATGGCAATTCAGGGTTTCTTCTTAGTCCCATTTCAAGTTTGACTCTGTCTACTGACCTTACTGTGCACCCAGTTTCAGCACACTGTCATATTTTGACTCCCTGCTTTATCACTGACATGCAAATTGAAACTAATTGTTAATTTTTTACTTGAAATCTGAAATAGCATTAAAATTTTGTTTAATAAAGCCTACTTTTTAATGCATACCTCTCCTTGTCTGTTGCACTCGGTCATATGAATGAATATAAGAAAGAATATTAAAACCTGCCAATTTGTTTCAGAAGATAATCCATCTAGCTCACTGTCTTGTCTGTAGGAAGGGCAATAATGGATACCTAGGGAAGTGTACAGGCTATTTGTAAAACGACATTTTTCTGTCATACTGTCCCACATTCTGGCAGTTTGCAGTTAGAGACTGCCTGAATCAGAAATTGCATCTGTACTGCCATTTTCAAAAGCTGTATATGAGCCTATCCTCCATTAATGTAGTCACGCCATTTTTGAATACATTTCTGTCATGGGCCTCCACAACACATTGTGATAATGAGTCCCACAATGTAATTATACGTTGTGTGGAAAAGAAATACTCCTTTTTAGTGATTTTAAACCTATGGCTCTATAACTTATGCATTGTGAGAATTAGTGAATATGTTTTCTATATTCATCTTGTTAATTTCATTTTTGATTTAATAACATATGAAACATAATATTGAAATGCCGGTATTAACTTAAAGGTGGTCCCTGACAGTATATTAAATTTATTTTAACTAAAAGCATTCAGAAAAAAAAGAATTAGAGAGGTTCTGTGTTGTCTTTACTTCTGAAAGCACTACACATCGAAACTTCACAAACAGGAGAAGATTCTAACTTGTTAAATTCATCCTGGGCTCTGAAAAAGGGGACTTCTTCGCTTTTTGTGCTTTGTGCATTTTTGCCAGTTACTACGATTCTTTTAATTCAGAACTTAATTAGCAGGTATGAGATAGAGGAGTGCATAGATGAGCCTGTGGTGAGATGTTTCAGCTTTCTATAACAGCTGAAAATTATTTGGGTTTTGTGACTCCTATTCTATAACATGGCTCCCATTCTACTAAAAAATCAGTTTCCCCATTCTACTATGGGAGCAGTGTTGTGGGCTTAGGTTCTGTAGCTGCTTCATTTCTCACTGTTGTTGTGTGGTATGAATATGTAGCTGCTGGTTTTCATTATTACTATGAATCAACAAAATTCCTTTACCCTTTTTTAGGGAGATCCAGGAAGAAGAGGGCCACCAGGGCCACCAGGACCACCTGGTCCTCGGGTAAGTGATTGCCTTTGCTATGTGCTGATATCTGAATTATGTACTGTTGCTGCTTGAACAAAACTTCTCTTCGAGTCGTAGAGCTGAATACTGACTTTAGGATTTCAGCTGGCTATGTAAATTCGCAACATCTAGAGGCTTGTGTTCAAAGCCTGAGATGTAACTTATTCAGTCATATCAACATTTGATCTTTCATTTAGAAAGCAAGTTTCTAGTCTCCATGGGTATAAAAGATAGTTTGAAATGCAAACTGTCTAACTTCTGTCATGATGTCTTCCCATTTCTGCAAATGGTCTTAAACTGTAACTCTGACAGGTTTTAAACTTCCCTGTGCATTCTAATATTAGTGTAAATATAGTCTTTGTTGGGCCTCACTGGTAGTACTTCAGGAGAGGTAGACTGTTCTCTTAAGAGGAGAAAAAGATAATACTTGGCTCATGAGCCAGAAATATATGCTCCCAGGTCTCCTACTAGCAAGGGACAGAAGAAAGCTTTACACCAGTGCTTTGCCTCTCTAGAGAAATGGTTATCTTTGAGCCTGTTGGGAGGAGGCATGCGTGTTATGCCTTTGTCTTGTGGCTATTTACTTTCCCAGAGAGATAAAACGGAGTGTTTGGCAGACACATTGGAGGCTGGGTGCTGTGAAATGCAAACTGCTGGAAAATGTGTCATATTAATGTCTTTTTAAAAGCTGTACTGTTCCTTTGCTGGACAGACCCTAAATCCATATGCTTTATTTATGCCGCGTTTCTTGTTTTTGTGAAAGTTACCAGAGAATTGACAGAGGCATTGCAAAAAACACGAACAATAAAGTGGAGAAGAGTATTTAGGAAACAAGTAAAAATGAATTCTCAATGAATGATGGCCTATGCTGCTTCTATTCCTTGGCAGTTTTGTCCTTTTTAGATTTCTGTAGTGCCACAATCTCACTCCAGTTGATGACATTATGGACCCAAACATACCTTCAGCTTTTTTTAAATCCTTCCATATAAAAGGAGACCAGCACGTTCCTTAAACTCCCCTATGCTTCTCTCTGAAACAGCGTGCTCCCTCTCACTGGGCTTTAAAGAATCCAGCTGCTGCTGTGAAATCATATTTCTCCCTGTTGTGCCTCATAAGCCTCCCATTAGCTTCCATCAAGTATTTGATTTAACATGAGGAGTGGCCTTTCCCCCACTGAGTCCATCTTGTTGTACACTGATCTCTAGTTTATTGCAATTCCATTAACTGCCAGACATCTCACTTGCCTACCAATACTTGTGTCATGGGAAGATTATTTTCTCTGTAAAGATCTGAATCTTCTGCTGAATGGTAGTAAGTTGGAAAAGCAAGAGTTATCCTTATTACATTGTCTTGGGTTCTGTTGGAAATTCATGGAGTTTGGAAACATTTGCTCCATATTTAATAGAAAATATATTTTAGGTAGCTTAAAAAACAAAAGAAATACTTTGTGTTTCAGGGAAGTTATCTGTGTTAGAGGACAGGATTTTGCAGGTACCTGCAATCCTACCAGAAAATCCTACAGTTTAAGTGCTTTTCATGTCAGAGATCCTTTGGTTGATTATACTTCTGATTCCAACTTAAATAGTAGTATTTTCTGTTTTTTCTAATGACTGTATTGTCTTGTGAGTCAGGTCTATTTTTTTCACTTTTACTGAATTTGATTGATTTTGTTTCATTTAGGGAACAATTGGCCTGCAAGATGGTGACCCATTGGTAAGATAATTGTCTATTTTTATTTTTAAATGATCTCAGACAGCCTTACTCAACCTATGTGGCACTAACTCTGTGGATGCTTTTCCAGTGTCCCAATGCTTGTCCACCTGGCCGCCCAGGACATGCTGGCTTAATGGGAATGAAGGTAAGAGAATCTGGTTGTTCAGGCATTCCTTACAGAATTACTGTCTCAAAGCACTAGAGAGGGCAATTGCTGGCTTGCCAGAAGGGCAGTTCACTGTTAATTTCAAAAAACATCAGTGTGGATGCTTAGGATTATTTTGACTCTAAACTGCCAAAATAACCTCTCATTGAAATCTCTTACTGCTGCTGTAATCTTCAGGGTAAAATTTGTGTATGGTCCTGAAAGGATTAGAGTACGTGAAGGATCTCTTCATTCACCTTCTAGACCACTTCTAGTCTGACTGCAGAAACTCTAAATATACCCCAAATCCTTGGTCTTTTTATCCTTCTTTCTTTCTTCCTTGGAGACCTATAACATACTAAATTGAAATGAATGCTTTTGGAGTCTCATTTTATCTAAGTTTTTTTTTTTTTTTAATTGTTCTTTGCTGATATCTAGGAATACTGTTGGCCTGAGTAAATGGTTATGGGGTAACGTAAGAAGAGATACTAACCTGCCTAGAAATACAGCCGTGTTAGATGCAGGAGCAGATCTGTTTGAACATGATATTTAATGTGGTGTTAACTAGGTAGCTGAGGAAGCAGTGGTGAATGGGGATTGCAGAGGCAACAGCAAGATAGTTGTGAGGATTCTGTGTCCGTTTTGCAAAACTCAGTATTTTAATTTTGAATAATCTCTAATTATTTACTTCTTTTGATTTTTGGTTTTATTTTAGGGACAGAAAGGTTCAAAAGGAGAGTCTGGTGAACCAGGAAAACAAGGTTATAAGGTAAAAAAAGAAAAAAAGAGGAAAACCTGCTGTTGTTTTTTGGCAAGCTAATAGTAATTTAGCCTCTTTTTCAAAAATAGTGTTATATTTTGTTAGAACTGTTACTTGCTTTACCAGAATGCATGAAGAGATACTACATATCATAATGCTCCAGAGTAACCAGTGGTATCTCTGTTCTTCATTTACCTGTACTCTATATTTATTATGATGCAGAAGTCATACTTTTGCTTTTATTTTCCTCTTTCAATTTAATTATTATGAAGTCATGGCAAAAAATGAAGTAAAATTTATTAATTGGAAAACTTCCAAACATTTAAATGCAGAAGAATTTTGTGGATTTACCAAGTAAATTGTTCTGTGGCACAGATGAGTCGTAAGAGGGGAAAAATGTATTTGAGAGGGAAAGGATATGGTATAAGTTCATAGTAAAGAGGCCAAGTCCAATTCAGCTTGAAGACTGAAATGTGAACTCCTTTAAGATGTTTTATTTGAATTAACCTTGTTTAATATTGAAATATTTGTAAGAAAGTTGAGAACATTTGCACTGTCTTGGACCCTACTTAAATGCTGGAGGAAAAGAATTGGTCCATGCTTCAAAGCTGGAGGAAAAGAATCAGAGAAAAGTGGGTTGTATTTTTTTTTTTGTTGGGTGGTTTTTAGTTGTTTTTTAAAGAAACCTGCTCTCTATTTCTAAGCATATAGAAAAGAATATTAGTTTATTAGAAACAGCTCGCCTATTTTTTTCTGGATGTTGAGCAGTTGTCTTATGCTCCTAAATTCCTTTTTGAAAATTAAACTGGTAGTAAGTACTGTCATTCCATGCTGTGTGCTATCATTGTATGAGAGGGGTTATCATCTAATGAAATAAGGGTTTGACCAGATAAGGCATTTTACCACATTGTGCTTCAGAATTTTTTGAAAATCCATGTGGTATTATGACACAGAGCTACTGACATATCCAGTCTATTCACATATATGTGTATAACTTCATTACACTTCTAGTCTAAAAGAACACAAGAATCTAAAAAGATTAACGTCAAGAAAAAAAGGAATGACAAATTAAGAGTAAAATACCATTCTTTATACTGGGCTTGCTTTGAAATTACCCTTTTGACTAATAGCTGAAGGGAATGTGAACCGAAACGAGTATGTGTCTGTGTTCTAAGGACTTCATTTGGATTTCCTTCAAGCAGGACACAGTGACAGAAAACATTGAGTAGTAAATGTACCGGTGAGAGCGCAATATGCATGATATGGATTAGCTATAGATGTCTTCCTTTTGCTTTCCCAGGGTGAAGAAGGGGACCAAGGACCCAGTGGTGAAGTGGGAGCTCAAGGCCCTCCAGTAAAGTATTTCCTCTTAAACAGTGTTACCCATCTGCTTTATTATGTCATACCATTTTTTCTTCATATTCTAAGAAAATAGATGTTATAAAATCTCCACACACCTTTCTTTTTATTCTGCCATGTCATCCGTGAGTGAAAGTTGAATTATTTAAGTCCCTCCAAAAAGCTACATTATCACTTAGCACAAAACTCTAAATAGTTCCATGGAAAGGCTTTTTTAAAAAAGTATTTTATGTCCTAAATTGTGCAAATAGTTGGGATTTTTTTTTTTTTTTCCCTTGGCCTTCCTTTCCACAATTTTGCTGACTCTGACTTCATCCTTGCAAAACTAGTGTTTATTTAAGATACGGTTAACTGTGAAATCTAGGCTTAGCTAAGACTTGAGGATGAAGTAGCAGCCACTGAAGTACAGATTTATTTTTCTTTTAAGTTTTTTGCTCTGTGCCATGTCAAAGAAACATCCTTCGGTTACAGGTATGGTTTTGGAATTATTTTCTTGTCCTGCTTCACTTGACTTCTTTGTTGTGGCACATACCTCCTGTGCTTGTTTCCTCGTGAGGAACTCTTCTTATGGCTATCACGTAAGAACTGAACAGGCAAGAGGGAGCAGAATAAGGGCGTCATTCTAAGTAAGAGAAGTAGGCATAGGCATAACACATTTAATTGCTATATTTTCTGATGGGGTCTTTTCCTTTTTTCCTAGATGTCAAATTATTTCTTTAATGCCATTGGTGTCTAGATGTGGTATTATACAGAATCTTACCTTGATGGACATGGCATCCAAATCCTACATTACAGAATTCTCTATAAACATAACACAACATAAATCTCCGTATTAGGACTAGAGAAAGATAAAGAAAGAACAGAGACTAAGTAAAGGAATGGGTGTAATCCCTCATATGTTTGATGCTGAAAAAAGTATCCCTTGGCACCCTGGTGCAGAGAAATGCAGTTTCTGCTGTCTGAAGGGCCTGTGGGGACCAATCCGTTTAACTCAGTTGAGTAAAGTTCTTCAATCACTGTGAAATAACACAATAGGATTAAAAACCAATTAGAGATTGACTTTTCTTTCCCTGATTTTATTTCTTTTTAATGTATTACTCATTTCCCTTTGCTGTTTCACCAGTTGATGACCTTACAAACAAGCTTTAAAATAATTGTTTCTTATTAAAATGTAGGATTCATAATACGCAGAAAGTCATGTCAGAGAGACAACCTATGGAAAAGAGGATAGACAAGGCTTTGGAGGCACAGGTGGAGAGGCTGTGGACTGTTGTATTTTCTTGTATGCTTCTTACATAAATGAATGTAGGGCTCAGATCCATAGAAGGGATTAGGAGTCTGGTCTCCACAGCAGCACCGGCAATCCAATGCTTTTATGTAATGCATTGACAAGGACACTTGTGTAAGATGGCCACCTCTGGGAGAGGTGTTGCTTTTGATAGGAAGTAGCGAGTACCACAGTGTGCCTGCTTCGTCTCTGACCTTGGAACAAGGTTTGGACTGGATCTCTCCCTTGCTGGGCTGCTGTAGTTGCTGTTGCAGTATCATGATTTTTCTCATGTTTTTTGTCTGATGCAGCTTTAAATGTTCTGTGCAAGATTCTGTGTAACTTTTGTTAGGACCAAATTAAAGGGCGGCCCATCTAGAGTTGGGTCAATGAGTAGGTTTGCCTATGCTCTGTTGAGGTGCTTGTAGCTGTTTCATTAACACAGTTGTAGTGCATTCTTGTTGCAGGGCAAAGAAAGTATGGCTGAGGGTTTGGTTTCTCTGCAGAGAAGAGACATGTCATGTAGTTTCAGCCTCTCAGGAAGAGGAACAAATTGAAGCCAGATTTCCTGCAGGAAGGAAAGTGACGATAGTTACGATACATCCTGCTGCACTACGATGTCTACTTAGTCCAGCCTCTTAGATGTGGCAGACATATACTTAGGACTTGTACTCTCAAAAACGTTGCCCAATTTTATCTGGTTCTAGAGTTCTGTAAAGTCTGATGGTACCATTTTCCTGTGTCTGTCCTATACCCCGTATAAAGACAACTTAGCAATTTTGCAAATCTGGTCTTCACATGTTTTTGTTACACAGGCTGCCCAGGGAAAATGCTTCAACTCTGTAGCAATCAAGAAGAGAAATTTTTTTCAGATTTTTTTCAGTCCTTAAGGCATATTTGTGGTTGTAGCATTCAACCTGATAAATTTGTTATTCTTTTAGAAAGTCTTAAATTAGTAAAATATCAAATTATCATATACATTAAATATTCTAATACAGAAGTAGCTGGATTTCTCCTTTTATACTAAGAAAATAGTAAAACAAGCATAAAGAAAGCATGTATTTTCTGTCTGAAAACTAGGACAATTCTGATGAAAAGATATAAGCATAATTTGTATATCCTTTTTGTTTTCAGGGCATCCTAGGTATCAGAGGTATAAATGGTATAACGGGACCTAAAGGTACCAAAGTGAGTATTAACCTTTCTTTCCATAAAATGTCCTGGATAGAAAAAAATGTACACCCCGGAATATTTTAAAGCTTACTTAAATTTCTCCTTTTTCCCCCCTGCATTTTCTCTCTCCTGCCAGCTGTATTTCTGGTTAGGAAGAAAGGCAGATTGGTCCTTATTAATGACGTACACTTCCTTTTCACACCTTTATCTCTGAACTTTGGATTTATAGTAGTTTGACACGTGTGCAAGTATGTAGTTAAAAAGAGAGCAAGTTATACCAGTTATAAATTAGAACATATTTTATTTAAAGCTAAAATTTATTAAGTAGTCTCTCCTATGATTTGCATCTTCCTGAAGCTTTTGCTTCCACTGTCCCAGTTTTTGACAGGATTTTTTATTGAGAGTTTGTTCTTTTACCTTTCTTTCTGTCTCTTGCATCTTTTCTGTCTTAAATTGCTGCCAGTGGGATTCATGCTTATATGGGCCCTGACTTTGCTGGGTAATCTTCCTGCTGTTCATGAAAGTGTTTCTAACTGTTATTTCAAAACTGACTGTTACATTTCTATTTTACATTTTCCTACATCTATATGGTAAAAATTTCTGGAAGGAGTAAAATGTATCAATCATGCCATTGACTACTTCTCCAGAAATGAAGTCATGGAAACCTTATTTTGTGGTCATCTGTGTTCAGAGACAACATCAAATTTGTCCTGAGTCTTCTCACGAGTGATCCTTCCTAACTTCTCAGACATGTTTGCTAAGCTATTGCTATCTTACTTTGCTTTTCTGTATCTTCTAATTCTTCCCAGTTATTTCCCTAGATTTTTGTTGTTTTGTCTATTTGAAATATTTACTATACATGTTTGACAGCAGAGTTCCTTATTCTCTGTAAATCTTTTTGAAAACATTTTTTTTCTCAATTTAAAATTACCTCCAGGGTAGCAATCGCATTGTTTCCTTGGAAAATATGTGATAAAAATAGCTGCGCTGCACTTGATGATTTATCTTTGCATTTTTATGCTATTCTATTATATGGTGAAGGATACAGTATGATTAGGGAAGAAACAGACGTTTTCTGAAGTAGCATGAAAAAGTCTTCCTTCTCACTGTCCAATATGAATTTTTAGAGAATGAACTGAATGCCATTTTTTGAATGACATTTTTCCATAGCTAAAAATACTGGCTTTCATAACTTCTCAGAAAAACAAGATACATTAAAAAAAAAAAAGAAATTTGCCAAAGTTCCTTCCTTTGTTTTGTTTTGTTATTGGAGCCATAAAACCCTTAGCTGTAGAGAATTTGCTGCTCTCAGCAAACCAGGTGGGAGCATAAGTTGTTAGTGTCTCAGCACTTCATTTTAATGTCTGGCGTTATCTTCTTGTTTTGTAGGGAGCTCGTGGGCTTGATGGTGAGCCTGGTCCTCAAGGTCTTCCGGGTGCACCTGTGAGTAGAGTGTGTGTTACCAAACATTTCCCAAGGTCTACCCAGTTAGATACTAAGTCCTGAAACTTTGTGACTGTGAATTGGAAAAACCTCTGATTAAGGCAGTTCCACTGATTGCCCACAGATGAATAAATGATAGGACAGTAATGTCAAGTCCAGAATTTCTTACTCTCCCCGAGGAATTATGAGGTACATGAACACATTTTAGCTTCTTTGTATGTTATTGTTACCCTTCATTCTGAGTGCCACTATGCGTTAGGTTGGCCTGGAATTTTTCAGGTTTTAAACTGGAAAATATTTATGTGTTAGATCAAAACCTGTACAGGGCAATTTGTGCCCCCCTTTTTTTTTTTTTTAGTTCTTCCCTGGTCCCTGCTCCCCCCCACCGCTGAAATTTCTACATGGAATAGCCAGTAACCGTATGGGTTAAAAAACTGAGTTCAACGTCCTTTACTGAGACACTCCTGGATTCCTAGGAGTCTGCTTCAACTGTGTTTTATAAAATGTAGCTGTCAGCTGCACTTTTAAGAAACTGCATTTTTAAATATAGTCTGAATTTAAAATGTCCACTTTAACCAAGTGTGAATTGTACTGTTGTTGGTTGACTGGAGGTTTTAGCTAAGAATATAAGTAAGTTTATTCTGGTTTTATTGCTAAAATAATCCTTTTTTTTCCTTCTTTTTTCTTTTTTTTTCCTTGCAGGGAGATCAAGGACAGAGAGGTCCACTGGGAGAGGCAGGTCCAAAGGGAGAAAGGGTGAGCACAGACAATTTTGTGTTTGTGTTGACTTGCAAACCTCGGTTGCTTATAGTGTATGAACATACCGCATAACTGGTCCTCTCAAAGTGATGCATATCTGAATGAGTATGTGTTGACATTCTTTGCATCTATCATTTTGACGTGTTTATTTTAATTTTTAAAAATTATTATTATTCTTAGGGCCCTCAAGGTACAAGAGGAATAAATGGTCTCCCTGGACCTAAAGGAGAGCCTGTATGTACATTTCATTTGCTTCATGCTGTACTAATCTGTGTATCAGAGTGCTTTGGTGACATCCCTTCAATGGTACATTATTATTTTTTTTAATTTTTTTTTTTTTTTTCCTTCAAGGGCTTACCGGGAGTTGATGGTCGGGAAGGGATCCCTGGAATGCCTGGAGCAAAAGTAAGGCACAGTTGGCATATATCTAAGCTTTGGTGTGCCCTAGATTTATTTGCTCATCTGGGGTTTTTTGGGGGGGGNGTGTTGTTTTTTTTTTTTTTATTGTGCTGCTGTCCATGGCTTTCTGCACATTATTAGGGTAATTGAATGAACTTTCCCATCCTACAGACTCAAAAGTACTCCAGCTCTGTGTTCCAGAAATAGAGTTTTCCCTTTTGTGTTCTCTGCATAAATTACAACTTAAAATACTTTTCAGGGTGAACCAGGAAAACCCGGAGCTCCAGGTGATGCAGGGCTTCAGGGACTGCCAGTAAGTACCTGGTATTTCACCTTTGAAAGTTAGACACAGTTCATACCACAGAAAGGTCAGATGTAGGTTAGTTTGACGCTGATGTTGGAGTAATTTAAGAGAAAACCTAAGCAAAAGATCCAGGAAGAGTATGTGTAATGCAAGGGGAAATTCTGCTGCGTGTATCCAAAACTTTTGTACAAAAATCTAAATCTCCTTATGGTACCATAGCGAGGAATGTTTGTGGCTGGTGCGCAATTCTTTTAAGGTTTCTCTTATCATAATATCCCTGCGGATATTATGATGTGACCCTACATTTAGAGCTGGTCTCATTGTATCGACTGGGGCCAAACCGATTCCCAGGGTGAGCTGGAAGAGCCAACCGGCTAGTCTAACATACCTTAGATGAACAGTCATCTCCTTCTGGTATTCTGCTGGCTCAGAACATCTGGAATGCATTACGCTCATACTTCTTTCTGCAGGGGGGCGAGTTTTCTAGTGTATCCCCTGTGGTGAAGTTATGGGGAATCAGTAGTGCTTTATGGACTTTTGTAGAAGGTAATCCTCCCACATTAACTGAATAAGTTTGAAAACTGTGGTAATTATCAAAAGCTAAATAGAAACTTCTTTGAAACACTGTGCTATAGGAGTAATTGCTGTGAGGATATAGTGAGGGAGCTGTATTAAAACAGAACAAGTAAGTTCGTAATACAACATAAGCTCTTAAGCTTGGCAGAAAATGCCACAACTCCTCACTTTTCCATGCTGCTTTTCCCAATTTATGAAGTAGGAATAATACTGCTTATCCTTTACTTTGTAAATAGAAAGAATCCAAGTTTGGTCTGTTATTAGATAAAAGTGCTTCAATATCAAGTAAAAGGAGTAGAAATACTTTAATATGAGAGAGATGTTTTTTAACACCATTTCCAATCCTCTTAACAACAAATAGACACTGTAAATGTTATTTCTTTCAGGGTTTGCCAGGCTCTCCAGGTGTGAAAGGCATTCCTGGCCCAAAGGTAAATCATCTTGAGTATTGCCTTTCTTACAATACTGTATTTGTTCTTATCAAGTTCTGAAGTATTCAGTGAAGTTATATTAACTTTTCATTGAGGTAAGAGACAAGCTTTTGGCTGAAAAAAATAAATATATTCTTTTGTCAACTCTAGTCCTGTGCTTTTTCATGATTCTTTTGCCACATGATGTGGTTTTCATGATTCCAGGCATTAAATACTACCTAAAAAATGCCATTTCCTTTTAAATTTGTGTAAGTCATTGCTAGAGAAGGCATGTGATGTAGGTATCTCACTCCAGTTTGAAATGAGGGATCTAGTAATAAGAATAATATTTATAGCTGCACTAAGTTGGTTGAATCACAGAGATTGTAATCTCTGTTTATGTACCACCAAATTACAGCATGAATCTCCATTAAATTTAAAAAAGGATTTTATGATTTAGACTATGGAATGTTTTGGACAGTAATGTTTGAGTTTAGTTTTAAGTAACAGAAAAAGAAAACTAGATTGAGAGGTGAATTTCTTCTGAAATTAAATGGGATGATATTAATCAAGTCTATTTGCCATTTGTCAGTATGTAAACAGCAAAAGAACTGAAATCTGACTTTTGAAAAATTAGATAGGAGGAATTAGGTGACAGTTAAACAAAAACCAAAATAAAGGTGGAAGTTAAAAAATTAGTATGGGCTGAGTATTTTTTTTTAAGACCTTATTGATATGCTTAGTTTTTATTTTAAAATGGAGCAGTAAACCATTGGCTTGCCTAACATTTTTCATCCTTTGTCCAACAGGGTAATAGAGGTCCTCCGGGGGTGCCAGGTTTGATGGGAAATTCTGGTAAACCGGTAAGGTCATTAATCTCATTCAGAAGATCTAGAAATTGAAGAATTGTGCAAAAAAATCACTTTTCAGATTTGTTGCATTCTTCCTATCCCCAAAACAGGGTGAACAGGGGCCAGAGGGAGAAGCAGGTCCAACAGGACCCCGCGGACCACCAGTAAGTATTGAATAAATTTCTAGCTGAGCATATGTAATATTGCAGTGTCTCAAGTTATGGTTGCTGAAGCTAACCATGAGGTGAAAATATTATTCAGCACAAGTGCTAATTTTTAAGGTAAATACAAGGTATTCTTCCTAGTATTCCTACTTGGCTTCTTCTGTACCAGGTGGATGTGCATCATCACACAGAGAAATCCAGAAGCACATGTCCTGTGACTATTTCTGGCTTGGGTGATTAACTAAAGTTTAAACCTTTTTCTGTAATCTTCTGATCTTTGTATTTAAATATGCTGAGTAAGAGCCCAAACAGAGGGAATGAGGGTGGTTTGTGACAGAAAACTGGAACCAAACTCCTGTTCTTCCACCGCAACAGTTAACTCCCACCACTGGCACTGAAAATCTTGCATTCACTAGCTGTCAGTAGATCACTTGCTTTTTTCTTTAACTGTTTCAGCCTCTTAAAGAAGCTTATACTGTATAGTACAAGGCTTATCTGTATATGACAAGGTTTTGAACTTTTGACTAAGTATTCAGAGCATGATTTTTTTTTGGCTAGGACCTATTTCTAATGCACGTAATGTGAACAGTGTGGCAAGGTATAAAGGAAAGGTAGTTGTCTGTCCTGCTAGTAAAGAAAATGGCTGGAGACTGTCCGCAGCCTCCTTGGTCAACTGGCCTGGTGTGGTTTGTCTTCACACTGCTAAACTCCCTTAACACTCCCTCATGTCTTAGAGCAGACTGGGTGCAAACAAGTTGCATATGGCGAACGGTCTGTTGCCTGCGCTCAGAAGACTGTTGTTGGGTATTATCTAGGAAAGTCCAATTCACCTGAGACAAAAGCATGCTAACCATTTCTCATGGATGATGGCAGGATGCTGCTCGGACCTGTGCCTTTACCCTTTCTGGTTGGCACTGTGAATGTAGCTGTAGTGATGTGAAGTACTGCATTGATCTCTACTTGAAAACACTGACACTGTAGTTTCTTTCACTGGAGATTATCCTTACTGGGCAGGTAGCCTGCTGCATGAAATAAATGTGCTAAGGAAAGTGACCTGATGGCATTTACTGGGGCTGAGGTTGAAGACAAAGGACAGCTGTTCCTGAGGCATGTTTGGGGTACCAGAGAATCTGCTGGGAACAGATTTCTGATTCCCTCTAGAGTGGGCAGGGCATGGATTGAAGTTCCGTAAGGCTGATCTAATTTCCCTTTGCCATGAATCGTTCTGTGAGGGATGAGGGGATCAGTGATTTGAAGAAAATTTTCATGTACCAAAATTCAGTCTGATGACATTGACAAGGCTCCAGGCTCTGTAACCAATTGCTTTTGCAAGCTTCTCTCTTGCCACTGATACCCTAGGGATAGCTTCTGGGAATTTTCTGAGCTTCGCTATCTTACAGTGACATAACGGTTCTACTGTAGGGTTATCCTCATGCAGGGCTTAGAGAGTTACTGATGGGGATATATTTCTAAGGGTATTTCATGGGTCAGGAATATCTTCTCTCAATTAACTCTTAAACATACAGCAGCAATCTGCCAAGTAACAGATTTTGTCATCTTCTGTTTTCTTCTGTGGCTTGCATTATTGTGTGCTGTATGCATTAATTAATGAGATCACATTTATTTTAGACTGAATATTTGTATGAGCACTGTGTCCACAGATGTCTCTGAATGATATAAAAAGTTGATTATATGAGCGTTTACTCACTAGGATGGATGTCGGTATCTTCAGTCTCCCAGATACCCAGCTTGCAAAAGTTTTTGTTGTTTGTGCTTAAAAGTGTTGAGTGTGCTAGAAAAAGTTTCCAGCCCTGTTCTTCTTCAGCTGATATTTGGTATACTTGTAACGGGAATAAGAGTTATAATTGGATCAGACCAAAGTAATTGCCTGCTCTGATAATGCACTGTAATCTGCTAAACTATGCTTTTAATCCTTTCAATGTGAACATGAATTTACAAAATCAGCAGTCCATAGAACAGGAGTTGACACTCAAGGTTAATTATTAGTAACCCTGTAGTTGGACAGAAATACTTAATGCAGATTAAATACAATGACTTTTTTGTTTATCACTCTAGAGACCAGCAAGACATCTGGAGATCTTGCCTTTATTTTCTCTGTCTTTAGAAAGTACACTCATTCTGGAAAACATGTGAACATTAGAACAAAAGCATAGAAAGAAAAAAACCCAACTTTTGGTCAATACAAAATGGAGAAAGGAAGTAAATTACTCATAATAAAGTATGTTGGCATGTAGAACATTGAACAGTAATCTGCTTCTCATCTGTAGTTCCTTTAAAGCTATAAAGAGGCTTGAATAATTACGTTCAGCTTCCTACTGCTCGACTACAGGCATCATATGACTGACTGGGATGGCTTTGTTTTCTTTTTGGGAGCACTGGATCAAGCATTGCTTCTACACAAAAACTGGATGATCAGGGTGTTTACTTCAGGAAGGACAAAGGGTTGGATTGTTCATCCTCAGTGAGCTTTGGTCCAAGTTGAGTTTGTATTTATTTTCAGGGCAGAAGAAAGAGTGTTTTCTCTTTATTCTGCAGCATGTACATATAGTAGATATATTTGAGCCTCAGCTTTTAGGACTCTGCCCCTTATTTCCAGGAAAAAAAAAAAATCTGCTGGTTAAAGAATTCTACACACCATGATTTTCAAACTTCAAAAACTAGAAATTTGGAAAACAAGCTGAGAAAAGCTTCTATAAATTGCTCTAAAGAAAAATATTGTTGTGATTTTTTTTTTGTGGGTTTTTTTTCAGATTTTTAAATGTTCTCACAGCTTTAACATTTAATAGTTTCTGACCAAAGTTTTATAACCAAATACTTTCAAAGCCTAAGGATTTTATGGTTACTATTCAGTTATTTTTCTTGTCCTTTTCTTTCCTATTTTGAATTATCCTCTTCACCACTCACCTCAGTTATTTTCTTTCTCCTTTACTCTTTGTTCCATTTCACTCTTGATAATAGAAGACTTGGGTAGAAGTCAAGAGGGGCTGAGCTTCTTCCTTGGGGTTGGAAAAAACCTTGGATCTTTTGCTGGAAATAGAGAACTTCAGTTTCTTAATGTATGGCAGCTGCCACATGAGAGATCCTCTTCACTTTCTCGTTTCACTTACCCCTGTTCTTCCCATCACTACTCAGGGAAGATAGTGTGGCTGGTGGCTCCAGGAGGGCCAGAACTGTAGAGAAAAGGACCTCAGGTGAGAGTTTGTTGGGGAATAACAAGACTGAATCTGCTAATATGGAAAGCAGGCTGGTATCTGCACTAGAGAAAAACAACGTGCCTACATTTCTGTTATATTAAAAAATTGCCTGACTTTTCAACTTCAACTACCTGCAGGAGACTTTATAAGAAAATTTTCATTTCATCTAGTGTGTAGTTTTTTAAGGATTTACACAATGGAGGGCTATTAAGCAATCATCAGTGACTCTCTGGGGCAAATTAATACTTATATACTGTTTACCAAATAGCCTGTAGCATCCTCTGGCAGAAACTGTGTTATTTCAATGTTATTTTCATTATTAAACAACTGTTGGAATGTAGTTGGAATCGTATTGTTACTAAGCAGCAGATTCAAATTTTGGCCTTTTGCAAATCTGTAAACATTTACAGTTTCACAGGGAAGATATTAAATGGTTGTAAACAAGATAACTAGCTCTAATTAAAAATAGGCAACCTCATGTGTTGGGAGAATCTTACCTCGCTGCTGACAAATCTTCCTAGGATAGAATTACTTTCAAAAGTACCATTTTAGTATATCATTGCTTTTTCTTAGAAAATGTCAGTTGACAACCGAGCGGGTTAAAAAAAAAAGTTTTATTTACTATTCATCTGTTCAGTAAAACAGAAAAATGACTGGAACAACATAGAATTTTTGTCTTTGTTTCTAAATCAAACATATTCTCCATTCCACTCTAATTGTTTTGTCGGTTAACCTTATGTTTGCTTCATGTTATGCTAGCCAATCCAAGTAATTACCAAACTCATTTGTGATTTAAACGTTTCTAAGCCAGTCATCATGGCAGGTGGCCCAAAGGAAGCAATTCTCAAACATCAGTGTGTCATTTCTAATCAGTGGATTTTAGCTATGCTCCCTAAGCTGCTTAAACATTTTCTTTCCTATTTGCTGAGATTTAGTGAGATTTAATTTTTCATATTGTGTCTGTAGAAAATGCTGACCCTTGCCCTGCTTTTTTTCACCCTTGTTTTTTCTTTAGCTATTTAACCTTTAAATTGCTCACATTTGGAGAACATGTATCCCATCCTGTGGTTTTGCAGTAAAAAGAGGGCTTGGAACATTTAAGTAACCATTTAACTTAAAGTTCAATACTTGCCTAGCAAATTGAGTAAACTTGATTTGTATACAGGCCAGCATATATATGTTGTTAAGGATTTAAGATGCAATACGTGTTTTCCTAACATTAGCAACAGAGGTTAAATACTTAGCTGCCTAAGATTTGACACTGTAATCCCCTCTGAGATCTTCTGAGGGGCTGTGGTTGGTTGGGCTGACTTGCTTTCTGGAGATGCCTTTGTCTCTCTGCTCATTATAAAGAAGGAACCCTGGACAGTACCTTGGATTTGATGTCAGACAACCTGAAGTAAGATGAGAATACTATTTTCAGCATCTTAAATCACTTTTAGCTAAATAACTTCCTGAGTCTTTGAAGATATTTTTGTCTTACCTACTGTGAAATGTATCTTTGGTTACCCTAACAACTACAACTAAAACTAAAATCTAGCTTTTCTATCACATTCTTTTTACATGACTCCAACTGAAATAACGGCTTATTTTCCATAGTTGGTATTGTCACAGTGGTATTGGTAGCATGGCAGGATGAAATGTCCTTACTTCAGTTTATAGGACGTGTTTAGATGTTAGTCTGCATGTTTTGAGGAACACCTCTGAAATTATATATACAAGTAGTGAGACATAGTTTATACTTAAGATGCAGCTAAAGGGGTTAGCATTGCACAGAATATAGCAGAGTCGAAAGAACAAAGTAGATTTCCATCCTGCTAGGTATGCTTTTTATGTGGGAAACCTAAGCCTCCAGATGCATGTGACTAACTTTTATGACCTTGCACAATTCTACAGCATGGTTTGTACAGGGTAGCACTTCCTTCTCTCTCACTCCCAGACTGCATATCCCAGCCAAATCTGATTAGTATCTCCAAGCCTCTCCAGTTCTCATACTATCCATCCCTGTCTTTCCAAACTGCATGATCAGATTCCTGTCTGCTACCTCACTCTCTACCCATCCACCTCCAAGAACAGCTTCCTTTGATTTTTGGGCATTCCCGACCGCTGAGTATCAGCAGATATCCCAATGCTGGCTTCTCCTAAGCAGTGCAGACAGTAACCTGGGTAAAAAATGCACTTGTCATGTAGTTAGTGTCATAAAGCTGTCCTAGACTTCAGTTAACATGGTAGATGCAGCCAGTATGAAAGGTCTCTGTCCTTTATACTTGGCCACAATATCACTATTGGAGAGGATGGCAGCTATTGGGCTGCTGCTTGTGCCCAAAGCATGACACAGTTAAGTGGAAGGTATGTTCATGCTACACCTATCTCACCATTATCCTCAGCAATACAGTTTAATTATTACTCTGATAAAGGTGCAAAGGTGCATTTAAAATCTCAAAGAAAGTTTGCTGTATATTTACTCTTCTAGTAAATAATAGCTTATGTATTTGGATACTTTTCAGTACTGTACTGCAGGTCAAAGGAAGAGTCCTGTTGATGTTTCCATGGATAAATCATAGAATCATAGAATGGTTTGGGTTGGAAGGGTCCTTAAAGATCATTTAGTTCCAACCCCGCTGCAGGGAGACCCTCCACTAGACCAGGTTGCCCAAAGTCCCATCCAACCTGGCCTTGGACACTTCCAGGGAGGGGGCATCCACAACTTCTCTGGGTAGCCTGTTCCAGTGCCTCACCACCCTTGCAGGAAAGAATTTCTTCCTAATATCTAATTTAAATTTCCCCTCTTTAGTTTAAATCCATTACCCCCTGCACTTGAATTAAGAAGTCTTCTGAGATTTTAGATGAAAAAAAAATTATGATATGTTAAAATCTTGCAAGCGTGTAGTTGATAAATGGGTTATATTTTGCAAAAGACTTTGGAATAATAAGTTTAAAAAAGTTCATTCCAAAATGTTCTTATTCTTTTTTATTCTGCACAGATTGAATTCTCTACAGCACTGCTATTGAATATGCTAAAATTGGTATCGCATATATTATAAACCCAGAATTCTTAAGCAGAAGAGAGTTTATTACCGTATACACTGTGAATTACCTGTCAAGAGATTCTAATTAGTGTTTCGATTATCTGAGCAGCTAAGTAAGATGCAAATTACCTACGGAATATTCTCATTCTGATTATTGTTCTACTTAATTGATCAACAGGAAATCAATAAACCAGTGAAAGAAACTGTTTTAGCATGAGAATGCATTCTGTAACTGCTTGTGGGAATTCTACAAAATTATCAAGTCTTCAAAATTTTATTGAGGATGAAAACTATCCCAGACAACCTGAAGGAATATCTACTGTAAATCCTGTAATACCCCTTTACGTATGTTACATTCAAAAGCTAAATATAGATCTAACAGAACTATGAAGAGAGACATTAAATCTTCATTTAAATGTATAGAGTGGTCCAGCAATCCTGCCTTGGAACAAAGGGAAGGTAGATCTTACTTCCATCGCTGTGGAAGAGCTGCATCCTACTGTGTAGTATTGCGGTGCCGTACCACCATTTCACACCCTACGCATGTGCCTGGCCGTTCTTTGGGAGAATGACCCTATCCTCAGCAGTACTCACATGCTGAGTAGTAGTATGCTTGACAGAACTTGGATATCTGTACAGTTAACGTACTGGAGCAGTCCTGGATATGCTTTTGGTCTACACTGTCTAACATCATCGACTGAAACAATCTCTAGGCGGTGGCCAAGTTTGGAGTACTTCAGGGGCCATTTGCAGTGATAGTCTGCATGCTGCCTCCCTTTGTTGTAGGCCAGGAAAGTTTACCAGTTATTGACAATGCTTTCTGTGAAGAATTTTTTCCAAATATTCAATGTAAACCTCCCCTGGCACAATTTGAGGCCATTTCCTCTTGTCCCGTTCTTGTTATTTGGGAAAAGAGATCCAACACCCACCTGGCTACAACCTCCTTTCAGGGAGTTGTAAAGAGCAATGGAGTCTCCTCTCAGCCTCCTTTTCTCCAGAGTAATTCCTGATTGTTCCTTGGGTTACAGTTCCCATCTTGCTTGCTAAAACACATCTCCCGCAGATCTTACAGTGGTGGCCCTTAGTTCAAATTAATCAGTCCTTACAGGCATACTGTCAGTGTTTACAGGAAATACTGTCCGGTTGTATTCCAATCTTCTATATACTAACCTTCTTTTTTACCACCACTGGTATTTGAAAAAGTGCCTGTAGTGTGTGTTTCACAAAAGAATTTTTTGCATTTAAAATAAAATGGAAGACTTTTCTTGCATTCTGTATGACCAGAAAAATCTTTGATGTGCTTAAAAGGTTTATTATATGATTTTAACTCTATGGAAGGCGACATTGCTTTTGTTTTATAGCTGTATAGCAATCAGACGTGAATGTTATGACATATATGAGGAGACAAGTTTCTAAAACTGGTCATAATTTTAATCCTTCTCTTTCCTGCATCAGAAATGTAGCAGTATTCCAGGTCAGAGATGTAGTACAGAATTATGTGATTAAATAATAGATTTTCAGAAAGGTTAATGATCATCTGGGTTGTAAGATGAAGGTGATTTGGGGGACTTTTTAATTTTCTCTTTTTTTTAGCATTAAAAAAGCTTCTAGAAATTATACAAACTGCTTTAAAAGGATAGTGATTTTTAACACCATAGGATATTTTGAAAGGAAGGAATGGAAAAGTCTGTTTATGTTTGGTTCTCTGATCTCTCCAGGATACCTAATTACTTTCTGAATTGTGGAGTTAATTTCCCTAAGCTTGTGTGAGAAGTTGTCATTGCATTTATGACCTGGTGTAAAAGGCCATGTCTGCCATCTCCTTTTATTGTTCAGCATGTCACAGTATTTCATAATGTTTTTCTTATTATGAAGAAAGCATCTCTATTTTAAATTATCTATTGTATACAGCACTAGATTGCTTAGATCTGCTTTTATCCAAAATTTTTTGAAGTTATATATAACAGATTATTATCTACTTACGTATCTAATAACTTCAATTCATGATATTTTATGATCCTAAATGCTATATCATGCTTTTATATCAAGTACTCCTTACGTATTCACACAGTGCAAGTAAGAAAAGTGTCTCAAATAAGACTTAGGCTTGTGTGGAAACAGCATTTAAATTTACCTCTATGGGTGTGTATCTGTACAGATGAAAGTAAATGTATAAAACTGACTGAGCTGCTCTGAAAGGTGTAATCATAAGAGACAAAACCCTTTTAAAAAAGGTACTTTGGTTCAAAAAATTGTTTAAAATATTTGGAAAATTTTACTCAATATCAGCTTTACCCAGAATATATATTCAAATGACTGCATTAAGAGATGGAGTTAGAACACTAATGTGAATACGATAATCTGAATGGATAAGCATATCTGAAGTGAAGATATAAAGTAAAAATCCAATAAAAGGCATATTTATACTTATTTCTGTTATGAATGGGGATTTTTGAAGGTCTAGACTTTTTTTTTCACCTAGATGAGTTTGTTAAGCATGACTTCTGCACACACTTTTCACATTTGTCCGTTGTTCATGTGGGAACATGGGCTTTTGGGTACGTGGTCATTTAGGAGTTCAGTTGATGAAACTAAGCAAAAGCCTAAAGCTAAACACGTGTGTCAGAATTGTCTTAGTGAAGTAAACGTGTCCGTGACGGGTAACTCTCAGGTGTAATCCCCTGAAGGGGACTTGATTGTGCATAATCACTCAGCAGAATGATTTAGTTGAATCATTTAATGCCAACTAAATATTTTATGCCATTGTTGACTAAAGATGTTGATGTTTCTCAGGAAGTTTCACTGTTTTTAGTGCACATGATGATTTCGCATTAATATGCAGAAGTCTTGATTAAAGGCAACTGCTAAGTAGTGTAATTGACTGAACACTAAGAAAAAAATATCATACTTTATTCCCTGTTCACAGGAAATATTTCAGGAAGTAATGATGTCCTTCTATTTCCTATAAGGGTAGCAGAGGGGAGCCAGGTCCTGCGGGTCCTCCAGGTTTACCAGGAAAATGGGTAAGCAATTTATTTCCATATTCAGTGCTCATGTTTACTTTCAAGGAGCTATGGCATCATCTGGGACTACACTTACCCATTTATCCATGCAGGGAACTGAAAATAACATTGAAACAAGTGATTGTTGAGTTTCTTTTTCAGTCCTCTGTGACTGTGCTAATATTAGCAAATGCTGTTTTAAAGTATATGGACATGTGTGGGACTTTTCTTCTGTTAAAAACCCATAAATCCTGCGATGTGCAAAGCTGGGTTGCACTCTCCTGTGTGGGCTGTGTGTACTCAGGGAACAGGAGCAGTGAAAGACTGGCTTTCTGCTAACAGCTACGTGAAACTAATGAATGGAGCAGATTATGAATGCCACCTTTTACCAGTGCTCCAGCAGTATTTACACAGCAACAGTCAGAAACATAGCTGGGGAGGTTTTGGCTGAAAGAGCCCGCTGTTACAGAGGAATGCACAAATCACAGAGTGCAAGATCTTAGAAAGTATTTTTAAGAGAACCAGACTGTCGTTGAGGGACTGGAGGGTGAAAAGCCCTGTAAGCCATTTCTGTTGTGTCTGTCAGCAATAAAATCATAATACTGTGCTGTTTAAGGGACTGTATTTTTGATCGGCTCTATTTTCATCAGATAATCCTCTTTCATCAAGTTAGGACTATTCTGAGTATAAGACTCTGCTCTATCTGCTTGTCAGGATATGACCCTTTGGCGTTCGTACTTAAACAAATTAGGTAATTTTGCTCCCTTGACTTATTTTCACAGGGTCCCCAGGGTGATATTGGACTTCCTGGACTGCCAGGTCCTCCAGGCCTACTTGGTGGTAAGGGTGACCGGGTAAGAAATGTGCTCATCCATACAGACTGCAGTTTGATGTTGGGAGTAAATACAATATTTTGAACATTGTTTGCAGTTTTTACATGAATTAGTATCTATTTTCTTGGTTTGCATGTAGATCTGTTAACTGCTTGAAAGTGGTGCTCTAGGTGCCCATTAACTACTTGTAGCTCATAAAATATGTAGGAAAAGTCTTGACGGTGTTATGTAAGGGACCGAAATAAGATTACTGGCATAAATATTTCCCTTTTTTTGAGTTTAACATTTAAAAGCCTAAATTGTATTGCAAATCATTGATCAGCCAACTCTGAAACTCTAAGTCAGGGTGTCTGGTCACTAAAGAGCTTGGAACTTCAGCCCTGGTCTACAGTAGATACAATGCCTTTTACGTACGTCTTAGGACCTGCTATGGAAATCCACAGGCAAATGCAGCTATTGAGATACCTATCTACACATGCACAAGTACAGGATATAAGTGCCTCTTCTAGTATTTTGTTAGGTGGGAAGAACAGGGGCCTGGAGATCTCACATACCTGCAGAAGATATCTTGCTTTGCTGAATAAATGTTAATGAAGACTATTTTATATATATATATACACACACAAGTTCCTTATCTTCTCTTGCTTATAGGACGCAACAGAGGGTGGAGTTCACTCACCAAACTTCAGGCATCTTTGTTATGAAAATAGTCAGTTCTACGCTGTGTTTCATCCTTCTTATTTGAGACCTCTACTTCAGTATCAAATGAATTGCACTTTTGAAGTACCTTTTACTTTCCCCTGACAACCAAAGAAGCGTAGGGCTGTTAGTGAGACATAGGTATCTCTGCCATAGATGTCTGTAGTTGAACAGAGGAATATTGCCCCTGCTATGCTTCCAGTATATGTTGCAGGGTGGCTCGATAGAGCTTACAATTGTTTCTGGCAGTTTTTAAAAGCTCAGATACTTAAAAAAAGTTTCTAAGACAGTTTTTGTTGTTGTTGAGGTATTTTTCAGGTGTGGTGTGTTTTTCTTTTTAATGCTGAGATCAGGAGCACATGTTTCTAGTCAAATGTAAGTGTTGACATAAAGCAGTCTCTTTTTATTAGATTGGTAATGATTCATACTTCAGGCTTTTCCAGAGGGAGATTGAAGCTACCTGAGGAAGCAAATTTGGAAGGAAAATAACTAGTATTTGTCACAGTGCTGATGATCTCCTTCCAAAGGTGCCTGATTTTCCTCATTTACTGTATAAAGGGTGTGGACCTCTAGGATAAGAGCAGAACGTAGCTTCGGTAAACAGACCCAGTGAGATTCAGGCTACATCTAGGAAGTTTCTGTTTATGTAACTGGCAGATGACAGTATCTCATGCCTAGAGCTTTTTTAAATTCTAGGGTTAGTTTAATGCCCTCTGCAAAGGAATGGAAATAATGATTCAAAGTTACCAACACGAAATCTTAGTTTACTTACTGCAAGGTTATGCATGGTGTCAGTCACTTACCAAAGATCTGTGGCTGGTAAGGGGTCTCTCAGCCTTGAGGAGTAACCTCGAGAGGCGTCCCAGCCTAAGGGGAGATCACTGCCATGCAGCCAACTTCTTAGCAGGGAGAGCTTGAAAAAGACTCACTCAGGCTGTCATATTTATGGAATAAAGTGGTTGGCTCATAGCCAGATTATGTGCAGATTATTCTGAGCAACTCCAAGTGCATCTACAATTAGTTGGTGGTCCTTCTTTTTAGTTCTTTTCCCATTTAGGCAGTACATCAGATAAGAGCCATTGACTAGTTCCTAGTGAGAAGATTGAAATGGGTGTTCTAATTTACGCAAGTCACTTATTGCCGAGCTTAATCTGTTTGCTTAAACTTCAGCATCTGTGCCATTTAATTCTTCTAATCCTGTTCCTAGGATGCCAGTCGTGTCTCTCGTTGTTCATTTTGGAGAGGTGACAGTTCGTTTGTGCAACCATGCTAACTGTTCTGTATAGGATGTATTTAGGAATGGTGAGCAGGTGGGTTTAATTGTGGAAACACTAACCTGCATTCATAGTTTCGCTCGTCTGGGGGAATATGATGAATGAAATGGCATCCATTGCTGGCCTGTGTATTTAATGGCATAGGATCTGATTTCAGAAATCAGTGGATATGTAGTTTGGTCAGTTGTGGGAGTAAAAAAATTAGGAGTAGGTTAATAGCAGTAGGGGTAGCTGTTGGTGTAGTGTGAGGGCTGGGAATAGGTGTTAACATGACCTTTAAGGATTATCTTTCCCTGTATCTGTCCACAGACATACTGCTTCTATAGTTGCATCATTAAAGAGGAAACTAAGTACACAACTGGGGTGTGAGAAACTGTTTGCTCTGCCTTTTGATTGAGTTTGATTTGTCCTTTTGATGACCATGGACGTGTTTCCCTTTGAATAATTTGTTACATTACGTTCGATAGAGATTATGTCAGCTGCCCCCCCTCCAGAAATAAGGTGACTTTTATTTGCTTTTACCATTGTGTGATTACCAGTGGTTGTCATTGTTAGGTTTTGTCTTCGTTTTCCTAATACTCCTATATTCCCATCAATCTTAAACATGTATGGCACAGAATGTACTGTAGTTACCGTATTGATTAGCATAAACAAAAGAATTGGAGGCTTCTGTCCTGTGCATTGGGCTTGTTGACGTGTGAACTGAATTTTGTCCATTCTGGCCATGATCACTCCTGTGAGAAGGGTAAGCAATCCTCCAGTGATCAAGCCGATCTTCAGGGCAGGTGTGCCAGTATCATTCCTGAAAATAAAAACCAGTACAAGTCTCAGCGGGACTTTTCTGGACTCGTTACCCCCTCTAGTTGGTGGCTAGGATGTATCCACCTAGCACTAATACAATGTTTAGCTCCATTGCTGTCTTCTGTTTCCCAGGCCACAGGGTTTTGTTAGCATCACTGGGACAGTGCCATTTTGTGGTAAATCCACCATAAGGGGTTGCCGGGGTTGCAGGGCATTGGGGTACATTTTTACATCTGATGCAGGTGCTCCCTAAGGTGCTGACAGAGTGCATGAGTGACGGAGCTCCTGGTAGTTTGTATTGGTTGTTCGATTGGTGAATCACTTCAGGCAATTGAGTATCCCAGGGGGGCTTGTGTGGTTTGAGACTCCTTTTTAATAGACCATTTGTTCTTTCTACTATTCTTGCACGTTCTTGCCAGAGAAATGTGAGCCATTGTCACTTTGGATGACATCAGAGGCTAGTAGACCTGAAACCCAAGAGGATAATTCCCTGACAGTGTTCTGACTGTTAGCCTTCCGACATTTAGTTTCCATAATTAGGCCTGAGATGATTTCTACTGCTGTGAGGATGTAGGATGTATTGATACGGTACCCTGCAGAGGGATTAAAGGGTCCAAGGAAATAATAATAATAAAAAAAAACCCTTAAGGAGCACCAGAGACCAGGAATGCTGCGAACAGGACATGGTGTGTCAGGGCACGGCGTGGCAGTTCACACAGGAAGGGCATGCAGGAAGGGCACTGAAGCTCTGCCAGCTTGACCAGGGCACAACAGTATCCACCAGGCAGAAAGCCCCAGCCTCTCTAAACTTTGCACCCACCATGGCTGACACAGCTTTCCAGACAGAGCTCTGGTGGGAACAGGCTGACACCCTGGTGTCAGGCTGCAGGGTGAGCCCTACTCTTAGGGCAGCACAGGAAGGCAGTAGGGAGCACACCTGTGGGAGGTGTGCCCAGGTGGAGCAACTCCTCTCCCAGAGCTCTGTCACTAAGAAGAATAGGTTGAGGAGTATCAGGGAGTGTGAGAGGGGGATAAACTACTACCCTACCTTCCCTGGGACAGGCACAACAGGCAGGCAGGATGCATGACATGGAAGATACCTTATCCTTTCTCTGCCTGGCTGAACACAGTGACTTAAGGGATAGGGGGCAATGGTGACAGGTTCCTGCATGGCATACCTGCCCTATGACACCTTCTCAGGTGCCCTTGCATAACAGGTATGAGGCTCTGCAAGTGGAACCAAACAGTAAGGAGAATGATGGGTCATCTAGCTTGAAGGTGTCATTGAGGTTAAGCTGGCCTACACCCTGCATCAAAACTGCTTCCATAAAGAAAAAAAAAAGATGTGTCATTGTCATAGGAGACTCCCTTCTGAAGGGAACAGAAGGCCCAATATGCAAATGGGACCCACTTCATAGGGAATTCTGCTGTCTCCCTGGGGCTCAGGTTAAAGACACTAAGAGAAAGCTTCTTATCCTAGTACGGCCCTCAGATTATTTATTACCCGTTATCGAATTTTCAGGTAGGCAGCAATGAAGTTGCAACAAGAAGCCTGGGGGTAATTAAGAGAGACTTCAGGGCCTTAGGACAGCTGGTTAAGGGATAAGGAGCATAAGTAGTGTTCTCTTCTAGCCCTCCAGTTGCAGGGGATGATGAAGGAGGAAATGGGAAAAGCCAGCGTATCAATACCTGCCTCCAAGCCTGGTGTCATCAGCAGGATTTGGGGTTTTTTTGATCATGGGTCGGTTTACATAACACCAGGCCTGCTGGTGACAGATGGGGTACACCTGTCTCAAAGGGGGAAAAGGATTTTTGCACAGGAGATATGGGGCTCATTGAAAGAACTTTAAACTAGATTTGAAAGGGGAAGGGCATAAAACGTGGCTTGCCTGGGGTGGCATGCCGATGTTGATGGGACAATGTCCTAGTGAGGTCCTTTGGTCTGCCATCGCAGTGGAGGCAGGAAATGGAGAGCCATGCAACAGCAAAGACACAAAGGTTATTGAAGGGTTAGAAAACCACGTAAGTGCCTGAGAATGGTCAGGTAGGAATTAGGGCTTCTCCCCCCAAAAAAGGTGGTGGGATCAGTAGCCCAACTGAAGTGCATCTACACCAATGCATGCTGCATGCGCAACGAAAAGAAGCTGGAAGCCATTGCNACGAAAAGGAGAAGCTGGAAGCCATTGCGCAGCTGGAAAACTATGATATAGTTGCCATCATGGAAACATGGTGGGATGACTTGCACAGCTGGAGTGCTGTAATGGATGGCTACAAACTCTTCAGGAGGGATAGGCAAGGAAGGAGAGGCAGTGGGGTTACCTTTTATGTTAGGGAGTGTTTTGATTGATTAGAGCTCAATGACGGTGACGATAGGGTTAAGTTTATGGGCAAGAATCAGGGGGAAGGCCAACAAGGCAGATATCATGGTGGGATGCTGTTATTAGACCACCCAACCAGGATGAATAGGTAGACAAAATGTTCTATAAGCAGGTGGGAGAAGTCTCATGATCGCTAGCCCTTGTTCTCATGGGGGACTTCAACTTGCCAGACATCTGCTGGAAATACAATACAACAGAGAGGAAACAGTCTTAGGAGGTTCTAGGAAGATAACTTCCTGACACAGCTGGTGAATGAGCCGTCTAGGAAAGGCACTCCACTGGACCTGTTGCTTGTGAACAGAGAAGGACCTGTGGGTGATGTGATGGTTGGAGGTCATCTTGGACATAGCGATCACTAGAAGGTAGTGTTTTCAATTCTCAGAGAAGTAAGGAGGGGGGTCAGCAGAACTGCTGTCTTGGACTTCCAGAGGGTAGACTGTGGCCGGTTTATGAGACTGGTCCCTTGGGAGGCAGTCCTGAAGGGCAAAGGCGTCCAGGAAGGCTGGGCACTCTTCAAGAAGCTTCAAGCAGGCTGTCCCCACGTGCCAAAAGACGGGCTGGTGGGGAAGAAGACTAGCCTGGATGAACAGAGAGCTTTGGCTGGAACTCAGGGGGAAAAAGGAGACTTTATGACCTTTGGAAGAAGGGGCAGGCAACCTCCTTTGTAGTCTGAACCAGACTGCCACTATTTTGGTCAAGGAGTCAAGTACATCCATCATACTCCTTATTGTAGCAAAGATAACAATACAAAACAGTGTTACAATGGTAGATCATACTCTCTTGGCTGGACGGGCAAGACCTTCAAACGAGTACTGAGTGCCAGCTGCGACCCTGGCAACCAGCTGCAGGGCACCATGTGAACTGCAAGCACCCCACCAGCCAGACCTGACCAGAGATGCTCACCACTGGGCTGGGAAGGGAAGGTCATACTGTTTGCCTCTGCCAAGGGAGTGTCTGCCTGGGACCAAGTCCGGGCCAGCAGCACCACGTGTGGGCAGCGCTTCCCAAACTCTGCGTTGGAGGCTTTCCAACGCAGGAAAGGAGAAATACGAAGGGTTCAGAAGCAAATGGGAAGCAGGGTGAAATGCAGCACATCTTCCCCTAATGGGATCAAACATTACTCTGGGCCTCCACTCAGCACGAGATCTGGCTTCTTAAAAATAGGAAAAATGATGTGGACCCCATTGATCTCGACTGTGGTAAGGATGGGGAGGGTGTCCAAAGGGAAGTAGTGAACTAGGATGGAGAACAACAAATGATGAGCCCCACATGGTACGTGAGGCTCTGGCTGTGGAGAAGTGAGTTGTACCAAAGGGGGAACTATCAACCTGGGCGGCTTGGAGCTCTCTGAAGACTTAGAGACACAAGGGATGAGTCTACTCTGCCTCTGCCCTTGGTGACCTTGATACCGAAAGGGTTATCAAGCACTGGAACAGGCTGCCCAGGGAAGTGGCTGAGTTGCCATCCCTGGAGGTATTTAAAGGTTGTGCAGACGTGGCTCCAAGGGACATGGTTTAGTGGTGGACTTGGCAATTTAGTGGTGGACTTGGCAATAGTAGCTTTACGGTTGGACTTGATGATCTTAAAGGTCTTTTCCAACCTATGATTCTATGATCATGCTTCAGTGAATTTTACAGAGTAGTTTTGTAGCTCTGTTACGGAGAACAGCTAAACTCCAGCATTCACCACTTATACTGTTCCTGATTCACACGTTTTGAACTGGTTTCAGGCACTGGTTCTGTCTATGTTAGTAAATTAAACAGTACCAGGCCAAGACCCAGACCTTGGCACTGGAACACGATCCTTTATACTAGGATATAGCCCCTAGTGTAGCCCCTAGTACAGTTTTGGCTGATGCTGACTGGCAGTTTCACAAACAGTTCCTGGGCATGGTTTGAGAGGGATGTTTGCAAATACATAAGCAGTACATAAAAACAGTGGATTTTTTTTCATATTTTGACATCTTAGCCTATTGTCCCTACTGAAATTTTGGGAGTCAGTGTAGAATAGATTCAGATATTTTCAGCTGTGATATTTATGTTTGACAATATAAATATTCCAGGCCATGTTTCACAACAGCAAAAGCTTCTCCCATCTCAACCTTAGCTATTGGGAGTTTTGTTGCTCTAAAGAAGCGTAAGAGGAAAAAAAGAACCTGCAAAATGATGTTAGGCTGGAAGTCAATGTCCTTTTTTTTGTGAGTAATTGGAAAACCTTAATAAGGCACGATTTTGAGAACACTTCAGACAAAACAGTTTCAGTGTTGTTTGACAAAGTTGGAATGTTAAATAGGTCTGTGTTTTCCACTGCTTAGCTTTGTGGATAATTTAGTATTGGCTCTTTGTCCTCAGGAACATGAGAAAAAATCTGAATTCATTAGGTTGTAGATGTTAACACTGGTTTGTGTGCCTGTATCTTATGTGAATTAAATGGATCTCTGAAATGGGAGCAAAATGCTCTATCTCTCTCTGTTTTAGGAAAAAAAAAAAATATTTATGGACAGTTATAGTTCTTTTGGAATGTATAGATTTGAATGTGCAGAGACCGCAAATAACATTTAAGGATGGTGTGATTGGTTTCCTAACAGAACACAAATACTAAGATTTTCTTAAATAATACACTCTTCTACAAATGAAATACTTTTACTGTAGATACAAATTGCATATGTTTGAAATGAATCAGGTCATTTATTTATTCCTCTTTGGTTCCTACATGTCCATACAGGTACGTTTTGTTACAGGATTCTAAGATGAAACATAATAATACTAGGGTTTCGAGGGTTTTTTGTTAAAAAAAAGAATATCAACTTTAAGATACAACCCATTCAGCTTTGATGGTAATGATCAAAATTCTAGAGACAGTTCTGCTAAAAAATGTTGAGAATTAAATAGCAAGCAAGACAAGATTGTGACTGAAGTTGTGTACGTCTCAGTGTGCTTATCCCACGTTAGCAGGGCTGGTATGGCCTACAGCAATACAGAATACTTAATAAGGTTAGACAAAGTGATACTCTCACTGGATTTTTTACTTATAACTTCTAACCAATTTGCAGAGCAGAGTTGTAGCAGCCTCAAGAACATCTGCCATATAAAGGGGAGAACTACCATTTGACAGTCAGAATCCATACCAGCCAGTGTGGCAGTGGATTATATGTTCCATGCTATTACTTGCTTTCAGTCTGTCGCCTTAATTATATAGTAAGATTTAAGTGCTTTCATTATTCTTAAAAATTTGCAGCTTTAAAGGTCTCTTGCATTAAAGTTAGATGGTAGTGAGGATTAAAGATAATTCAGTATGCTTTTGAACCTGCAGTTTCAAATTCTGATTTTTTTTTTAATCTTTAACATTTTAGGGTTCAGTGGGTGAACCAGGACCTAAGGGTGAACAAGTAAGTGTTACAGGTTATGGTACTTTCAAGTCACACTGCCAAATGCTGCAGTACTTTACATTGACTAAATCTGAAGGCTAATAGTATGTTTGTGTTTTTTTTTTTATATAGGGTGCACCTGGAGCAGAAGGAGATGGAGGAGAAAAGGGTGACTTAGTAAGGCATTATTTTCTCTTCACCTCATCTAATATTTTGCTGTTATAAATTAAAACTGTAAAGTATGTTGGAGTGCTTCAAGCATATGGTTTGATCGTTGAAAGTCACATTTCAGTTTTATACTAACTGGACATAGCAGAGCACAGCAGTTCTATCAGCCTGGTTATGCCATTCCTGCTGTTTTGAAAGCACTCTGAAATACACATTTCACGTTGGGTGTATAATACAGCACAGGCTGCCTTGAAGATACATATGATACAGATAGATACATATGTAGAGATACACCAAGCGTTTATTTATAAATATATATATGCATATACATGCATACACACACAAATTCTTGGTGTTTGAGGCAGTAAGGATGAGGAGGTAGTTTAGTTCAGGTGAAAAAGGAGCACAGATAATAAATATCCTTAATAACTCAGACTTAATGGAAATACTTTGTATTGCCTTTGTCTTTGCAAATACATGTAGCAGCTAGCTGTTAGGGATGGGGAGAAGGGTCTGGAGGAGGCTGTGACACTGTGATACTGCCGCAGGAAGGTGTATACACCACCAGAGTGTGGCATGTTGTGAATTCAGGCGGGTAATGCTTGGGTCACGTGCCCTTGGGTGAAGAGGATTTGTTTTCCTATAGAAAGAGAAATGCGCTGGTCAAGTGGCTCCTATGGGGCCTCATCCAGCAAAGCCAAACTTGATGTTTCAAAAGGAAGCAAACTGCGTCCTATTTAAAAAATGATATCCAGGTTGTGTGCTGGAAATGAGCACTTTCTCTTCCTACTCTGTACAGTTCCAAAGGCTTTTAAAATTAATTAACAGCCCTAGTGAGCTAGATGTGCAGTAATGCAGCTTTACCATCACTACACAGATTCCCAGGAAGCAATGCTATAGGTTGTTTAAGTGTGCTGCCAGTTAGTCTGTTTTTGAACTGGTAACAGGTGTTATTTCTATTTCACTTATGGCATATTCACTAGCAGACAAAGTGGCCTTTCTGACCTTTAGAAACCATTTATTTCACCAATGACATTTAGGAACTGGGAAAATACAGTTTTCAGAAATCTCTCTGAGTCATATGAAAACACTGAAGAAGAAGCGTTAATCTATTTCATAGGTGATTACAAGAGTTTGAAAGTTTTTATGCCCTCCAATTTATAGGGAAAACTAAAGATTTCTGAATAGTGGGGCTGCTATTCTCTGTCAAGCCATAGATGGATCTCAGGGTTATTCAAGCCAGGAGCCAGGTTACTGGGAACAGGAATTTCTAGGGATTTGGTATCGTCACATCACATTGTATGGACACCTGCCTGGCTTCTGTTGTAGTTTTGTGAGGGCTAACACAACACTGTAAAATACCCGTTGATACTGTCAAACTAAAAAATCCTGGTTAAATAATGCTTCCTCTAAAGGTTTCCAAGCAACCTACTATCTAAGATTGTCCTGTGCTGCAGCTGTGGTTTGAGAGGTGAGAGCCATGTGTCTAATCCTAAGATAAGCAATACAAAACCAATTATAATGAACATGCTTTCTTATTTGCACCTTACAGAAATGATTTTGAGAAAGGAATTTAAAAAAAAAATCTGAAATTTAAGTTTTATTTCCAAATCAATGATAATTCATTTGAGGTACAATTTCACGTAAATCATGTGATTTTTTTTTTTTTAACAGTGAAAGAAATCACATCAGGTTTACTGCATTTGTAATGTCTATGATAACAAATGCTCTCTTCTAATATAGTTTGTCTTTTTTTTTTTGCTTAGG
Organism: Psophia crepitans; assembly: GCA_013399095.1. NCBI lineage: Eukaryota > Metazoa > Chordata > Aves > Gruiformes > Psophiidae > Psophia > Psophia crepitans. The sequence continues at coordinate 660,483 of VWZZ01006507.1, read as the reverse complement.
GTGATATGGGATTACCAGGAGCAAAGGGAGCTGTAAGTATAATGAGTAGCACTGTCACAGAAATAGAGAGATCTAGTAGATCAAATAGTCTTCTGATTTAAGAGAAAAAATACAAATAATGAGCTTATCACAGTTAAATTGAATGAGTTCCAACACATTTCTTCTGTTTAAAGTTTGAATACAGTTAATATTAAAATGAATTAGCTTTGGAAAGGAAGTCACGTCCTGAATTCTAAACTCCATAAAAGAGAAGCATCATTCAGCAGCAGTTTTCTGGCCAACTAATTTATTTATTTTTTTTTAAGGAAATGAATGCACTCTTTATACAGTAGGTGTTGTGTAAAAAGGAGGCTCAGTGCAGTGGCTGCCTGTAGCCTGTAACCTTTTCACTGTGAAAAAGCTGGCAGCAGGACTGTGTTGTCTGTGAAAGCATAAGTATTCCTTTTTTTTCTTTTTAAAAAATAACAAAGTGATAACTTTCATGTGGAAGGTGAGCAGAAGCTTGTATGTCATGTAAGAAAAAGAATTTGAGAGCTGAACAGATTCTTTTATTTCAGAATCACTAAACACAGGGATTGTTACAGCAGCTGACAGTTTGGGCTATGGTACTAACATATCCACAGTTCTGCCTGCAGGGAACTGAATCTGACCATAACAAAAAACTCCCAAACCCCCTATGACTGTGTTCTCAGTGGCCCATGTGAGTGTGGGGCTAAGCAAGTGCAAGCTAAAGAGTGTGTAGTGCTGATTCAGCTCTTACAGGAGGGACATGAGGAAGAGATAGAGGAGACATCTGTAGTCTTAGCCCCCTAGATTTTTAAAATCCTCTTCTGTTGATGAGACCCTGGAGTGCTTGTCATTCTGGTGAGTACATACACAGGGATGCATAATCCATCAGGGAACCTGATAACTCACCAGGCTGGGCAAGAAAGGAATGATGGCTTCCTGGTTGTATAGTCCACGAAGGAATTTTGCTGTCTTCTTAATAGTGAGGCATGTTCCTTGGGTTTTCTTCTGGCAGGGACAGCAGTTAGCAGTCTGAGATGCAGCACAGATGGAACTGAAATGGCTCCATCTCGTGGATTTAACTGATACCACAGCTGAGTAATTTGTCTTCAGCATCTCTTTCAGCNTTGGTTGTTGGTTTTTGTTGTTTTGCTGGAGTTTTTTTTGGGGGGGCGGGGTTGCAGGGGAGTGGTTTGGCTTTCACAGAATGGTAGGGGTCAGAAGGACCTCTGGAGATCATCTAGTCCAACCTCACCCCCCGCTAGAGCAGGTTCACGTTCTTCTCTTTCTTTTTCGTACTACTGTTGATTAATAGTAGTAAAATAACTTGTACTGAAAGTAACTCAGAGGTGCCTGTTGGCATAGGTCTCTGCATAATATTTAACCCCTTTAGAAAATTTACTGGAGCAGACGTTATAGCTGTATTTACTAAATGTACTTAAGCAGACATACTGATGTAGCCAATTCAATCCTTTCATTCCCCATGGGGTCAGGATGCTTATACCAGTGAAACAGCTCTTTCTACTACCCCTTCCCTGAGTGGAATACGCTGGAATTGCATCTGTTTGGGCAGTTTGTCAACATCGGTTTGTGTGAGGATGTTCCCTCCCGGCTGCCAGCAAACTCGAGTGTAGGCACTAGAACCTGTGTGCAGTGAGATTTGGCTCTGGCGGATGTAAACAAAGCAAAAATGTGTGTTTCCAAGCAGCCTGGGGTTAGACGATACAGGCTCATACTGTGGTACTCTCTGTGAAAGGGTGTGAACGGCATTTGGAGCAAGCAGGGAGCTGGAATTTTTGTAACTTAAGAAGCACTTAATGTCTAGAAAAGTGCCATGTGACATGTACAAGGGCAGAAGTAGAAACCAAGTATGAGAGACATGTTCCTTGACAAAAGCTCAATGTCTTGTGCATGTCATATGGATGCCGATTTTGACAGAATATCCTATTTTTCCACTTTCCCCCCTTTAAGTGTGGAATACAGACCTCTCTTTAGGTTTATAAATCACACAGCTGCCGACTCCAGTCGCTTATTGAAAAAGAAGCTGTTCAACAACTCTACATCCCAGCATGTGCTGCTTTGCATTTGCGAGTAGCTCCCATCACCATTTTGATATGTCAGATTGAGTCTAACACTAGTATAGCAGTCTGCTGAAATTCCTCTCTTTCATTGTCAGGTTGGTAATCCTGGAGATCCTGGTTCCCGTGGGCCTGAGGGAAGCCGGGGACTGCCTGGCATGGAAGGGCCACGAGGCTCACCTGGACCGCGAGGTCTGCAGGGTGAACAGGGAGCCCCAGGTCTGCCTGGCAGCCAAGGTCCGGCTGTAAGTAGTGGTTTCATGCCATTTGTATCTTTTGAACACAACTGTCGCTCACACCACTCCTTTTCTTGCATCAGGAGATGTGTATGCATGCCCAAGTGGGCTGTATACAGTTAGGTCCATGGGTCCTCAGCTGTCAGTTCAATTCCATTTTCTTATGCCCACCCTGGTGCTGTAGTGCTCATGTACCATGTTTGATACATGTGCATCACAAATAGTACCTACCTTGCTTAGTCAAATTGACTTTAGCTGGAATAGTTGCACTTGCAGGGACTGGAACATCTTTTATTGACTAGCCAGCGTTTTTCACATCAGGTACACTTATAAAATGTATTGTGATATCAACTGGTTTTTTAACTATTATTTTTTTAATCCTAGGGAAAAGAACCAACCGATCAGCACATTAAGCAGGTTTGCATGAGAGTCATGCAAGGTAAATATGCTGAAAAGTCTTTGATGTTTCTTGTGCATTTAGATCAGGATAATCTAGTGCTGTGGAGGCAACCAAGATTTTCACACTCTTACCCAGAACAAATAGTGTAGTCTCAGCAGGGGACCTGGTAGAAAATCTTCCTACGTGTGAATGTGGACACAATATGAGAGAACAGGAGACAGAAGTCCCCTCAATTATATACACTTGGCAGCCTCATTGAAATACCTGTTGATTCCACACTATTACTATAGTAACCAGGCGACAGACTGGAGTGTTTTTATTAAATACATATGTTTTGTGTAGAAATCACTTGCTATGTTTTCCTGTATAAAAGTACACGGCTTCACTGAAAGCTTGTTTTGCTGTTTGTACTCATACACTAGCAGATTACAGCAAACAAGCAACATGCAAAGTAGGTAAAAAAGGAGTGTAGAGCGAGGCTTTCTGGAGATAACATGTTCAAAACCCTAATTAGATTTGCTCCGTTCTTCTAGACACAGAAAACTGGAGTTTTTCTAATGCAACTGAGTGCATGGGATTTACTGAATTTAAAAATTTAGGCTGCCCAGTAAGCACAAAAGATGCTTTTCAGTACTTGCTACTGAAGATTGCCCTAAGGGATATTATGGCTTTGTAATGTTAAGAGTTTACCAAAATGAAATTTCCGCCCATGATTTAATCTAAAATTATCAGTGGTCATCATGGTTCTTAATGCCCAACAGGATTTTTGTTTGTTTGTTTGTTTGCTTTAAAACTTTCTATAAATAGGATAAAAAGGCCTTATAAAGTAATCTCTTGAAAGACACAGTAGTATTGAAAAGGATTATAGTGAAATCAGATATGATGCTTGGATTTATTCATAACCATCAGAATTAGCAGTGAAGAGAAGGCTATGGGAAAAATCTGCTCTTCACTGCATCCCTCTTGAGAGCCCCTGTAACTGTCAATGCTGTCATCCTTTAAAAAAAAAAGAGGGGAAAAAAAAAGAGAATAAAAGAAGAAATCAAGTGAGCCCCTGCAACCATGTCAGCTTAGAGACAACCATAACTGGAGCTCAGCTCCCAGGTAGCTTTGCCCTCAGGTTGCTATCCCTGTTCTTCCTCATGTACCTGCTAGCAACAGTACCTGTTTTATTGCAGATCCTTTGCACTACCCTGTCCCCATCTTCTTAATTTTTCTTGGTTGTGGACACAAAATAACCAGTCTTGCCAAGTCATGCAGACTTTATAGAAAATGTCATATGGAGTTGTGTGTGGCTGCATCCAGAGAAAGTTGTTTCTAAGGCATGCTTGGGAGATGGGTTTGAAGTCTAGAATAGAAACTTTAGGCAGAGGACTGCTTTTATGCTGTTACAGCAGTGGCCTGAAAGGGGGATAAGGAAAAGGGATAGTTGGCTTAGACCATTCCAGGGAATGGCAAGTTAATTCTATGCCTAATGAAGAGCAAAGCACCTGCTGATTTATCTTAAGAAAAGATGAACATAAAATGTTATTTATCAAACTTGAGCTGATGAGCACTTATTCGAGGGGTTTCTTTCCTCTGAAAAAGAATGCCTGCGCTTACTTTGCAGGCCAATGTAGATGACTGCCCTCATGTTTTTCAGCTGTTCCTTCTTGCAAAGATGGAGAGAGATATTTGCTCTTTTAAGAGGCAGCAATTGCCCACTTGATGCTTAATTGAGTCAGATTCCCAGTATTAATTTTCCCTCTTGTTCATTGCAGAGCAACTAGCTCAGCTGGCAGCCAGTCTCAGGAGGCCAGAATTTGGTGCTCCAGGTCTTCCTGGCCGACCGGGGCCACCAGGTGCTCCAGGGCCTGCTGGTGAAAATGGCTTCCCAGGACAGCTGGGACCCCGTGGCTTGCCTGGCCTTAAAGGTCCCCCTGGTGAGATCGGTCGTAAAGGTCCTAAAGGTAAGAAATTCCGTAACTGGCTTTCAGTTCTTGATGACTCCATTTTTTTTTTTTCTTGTGGGTCATCCTGTGTGTGTGCTCTCCCCCTGCCCTTTGGATTACAGGTTGTGGATGCACATTGTACACATGTAAAGTCCAAAAAGATCCTGAATTATGAACCTAAGCTGTTTCCTGTAACTGTTGTCCCAGTTGCTCCAGTGATTAAAGGGCACATTGGCCTGGCCTCAGGAAGACTTGTTTATAAATCTGGTTTTTGTCATTGAGTCACTTACACAGCATGAGAAAGGACAGGCCTCTGCCTTGAACTAGAAGTAAGCAGTTGAGTCAAATTCTCAATATTAATTTTCCCTCTCATGGACTTCTGAGGTTTGTGTTTTTCATATGCTGAGAAGTTCCAGCACTGATTCTTTCTTTCCTCCACTGAGTGTGGTTGTGGATCTCACTTCCACAAGACTTGTGGTCCCAAAAGCTAATGTAAACAGTCAGATGCATTCGCTGGTCTCTAGCCAAGTTTTCTAAGTCTATCCAGTTTCTCACATTACAAGTGAGTGATAACGATCTGCCTCTGCTGTTTGGGTGTAATACTTGAGCCATTTAACGTCACTGTGCCCTGTACCACAATCTATTGATTCTTCGGGAAGAACAAATCCATAACAAAATAAACTAACCTCACACGTTGCAGGAAAACCCTTCAATCTAAGTTAATCTCTTTTGTTCCTGATTGAGGGGGGTTTATACACCTCCAAAGAATTATACAGTTGCATTTTCTGCAAAGCCTTGTGACAACTATGTATGTATTAGTTTCTATTCAGCAGTGGCTTCCATTTGTTTTCTTGAAGGAAGGTTTTATTTAAAAAAAATTGTGTTTCTGCACAAAGCTGGTCTGTCGCTGGATTAGAACATTTACTTTTGTTTCAAGTTTTATTTGAAAGTAAAATTGGGAAAACCTTTGAAAGAAGGAATAGAATACAAACAAAGCAAACCTCAACAGCATTGTTGCTGAAGCTGTTACTGTTTTCATTTAATGTGATGTCACCTATTTGCAGAAGCAACAAGAAAATGGAGATACAAAGGTGATCTGATATGCTAAATTTGATTCATCACACAGCAGGCTGCACTGTGGTAATATTAAAAACATAATCTACAGAGCATAAGAAAAAAAAACAACCATCCCACAAGCAAAATGGTTTGTTTCCTATCATAATTGTCATCAAATTCTGAGTTACCTTACAGTAACCCCTAAAATACAATTATGGATACAAGACAAGTGTTGAATGCTCGCATGTGCGAGAGCAATCATGATGGTACATAGCAGGCACCATGAAAAAAAGTCTCTACTTCCTGGTAGTTAACAGAATCCCAGAGAGGTCACAGAGATGAACTGACTTTCCCCATCCATTTGGGGAGTTGTCTGAGTTGGGAGAGAGAGGAGAAGGGTACTGAGGACATGTGGTAAAAGGGGAAAGGAAGAGGATGTTGAGAATAGTTTAGAAGGGCATGGTAAAGACGAGAGGAAAAAAAAGAGAATGTGTTACCATGAGATAGAGCAGAAGATACAAAGCTACAGTCATTATAACAGGATCAGCAACAGCAGCATCAAAAAGAGCTGGGTCGAGGAAGGAGGTTAGGGTGACTTTAATGAGCAATCTAGGGCAGACTAGGGCAGAATCAGAAATAAGTTGGAGAAAGGTGGGATAACCAGCAGTAAACACTATTCTAAAGTGTTCAGCAGCTGGAAACAGCAGCAGTACATGTGGGTAACCTGCCATCGGTGCTTGCAGTAGCTGCATTTCTAAAGACTCTCCATGTTGATTAGACAGTCTGTGGTGTAGAGATAAGATTCCCTCCTCTAGTGCCCTGTGTGCATCTTACTGAAACTTGGACTTTTGTACTGACTCCATCTGTTACATAGCTTCCTTGGTTCCTGCTGTGCCAGTTCTAGGCAAGCCCCAACTTAACAGTCTATGCCAACTCCCCTCACTGCCCCACTGGAGTACAAGAACTTATGGGAGTATATAAAAAAAAACCTCACTCACACAGTATTAGGCATAGGCTTGTGAATTTTGACTTGCAAAAAAAAAATAAAAAAAAATCAAGAGTTTACATACGGTATTCACAAGTGGTAGATAGATAGATATATACACACATACACAGAGTGAACAGAATTTGAACTTTACAACTATAACACCAAAAAAATGCTACTTCTTATTAAGATGCCTTTTGTTTGGAGCAACGTATGAGTGTGAAGAAAAGTATTTTGTTTTATCAGGGAGTATAGTGATAGGACAAGGGGTAATGGGTATAAACTAAAAGAAGGGAGATTTAGATTAGATATGAGGAAGAAATTCTTCCCTGTGAGGGTGGTGAGGCGGTGGAACAGGTTGCCCAGAGAAGCTGTGGAGGCCCCATCCCTGGAAGCGTTCAAGGCCAGGTTGGATGGGGCTTTGGGCAACCTGGTCTAGTGGAGGGTGTCCCTGCCCATGGCAGGGGGTTGGAACTGGATGATCTTTAAAGGTCCCTTCCAACCCAAACCATTCTGCGATTCTATGATTACTTCTATGAACATCTTATGTGGATATCAACAGAATACTGTAATGTGTGCAAGGCAGCTCCTCTTTTCTTCTCTGCACTGGTCCTGCTGGTCCTGTCTGAAGGACCAGCACTTGAGAATTTTTACTTATTAGCAAAGGTCATGTGGTCTTGCAAAAGCCCTTTGCCAGTACCTTCAATCTATATCCCAAAATAGCCTGTGCAGTTCTGAGAGTTTGGTTTATTTGTTATGTAGGCTATGGCATATTTCATGTGGTACTTTCTGTCCAGCCCCAGGTGAGGTTGGTTTTGGTGGGGTTTTTTTTTCGCCCTCCACCATGGCTACTTCTGAGTGTAACTCAAATGGGGGGGTGGGGGGTCCAAACTAACCTCAACCCTCTTCCAAGGATATGTGTCAGGACCTCATGCAAAGACGCTGAGAATATATACAGCCACCTGAATTCTCTATTAGTCATTCACCTCTGAGAGGAAGCTTACTGAAGGTAATACTCCAAGCAGGCTGTAACTAATATTTCATGGATTTGCTTTAGGTGAACCAGGAGAAAGAGGAGAAAGAGGATTTCCAGGCAGAGGACTGAAAGGTTATCCTGGACCAAGAGGTCTTCCAGGTAAATATAACAGGGGTGGGGATAAAGAAGAGAAGATGTAGTAAAAATTGGTTTCAGGACTGATACCTCAAGCTACCTTGGAAAGCTAAAAGATGTCCATTAAGCTTCCAAGTAACAGTACATCATAATTTTTACTTCATAGGTAATAATACAGTCACAAATAAGAATTAAAAGCTCTTTTACTAAAGAGCTACCACCTCATTTATGTCAGTGTAGAATGGTTAGGAAAAGTATATACAAAGCATAAAAAAAAAAAGAAGAGAGGCAACCACATGTGTGTTTATGTGTGATTACCTTTTTTTTTTTCCCCCACTATAAGTATTTATTTATATATAAAATAAAACAAAAAAGGCCACAAACCCCAGATTATCTGAGTGACAGCCACAGCAGCCTTCAAAATCTCCATTGATAATTTAGGACTTCTGAAATACGATTCCTCTTTATTTTTTGTGTTAATTCATTGCAGCATTATGCAATATGGGTCCAGGACAGATTCTTGCTGATAAATGCAGCGCAACTGGCATCTAGTGGCCAGTGAATGAAAATAACCACGTTCCATTGGTGTGTCTCTACAGTGCATGTGTGTGTGTATTGTGCATGTGTGTGTAGACAGAAACTACCAATATGTGTTCCGTTTGTAGAAAGGAGGGGGGAAAAAAAAATAATCAGTTGAGTATATACTGATACCTAGGAAACTTGGAACTGTCTTCTTTAGAAATTTATTACTGGAAAACGCTTACTAAAAAGCACTGTATTTCATCCCTTCATTGAAGATTTAGTAGTAAAAAGATACCTTAGTGCTCTGCTGTTCCACGCTATACTTCCCCAACACATCTCAGTGGAGAATGAAAAGAAATTCTTGGTAGGTCTGTTTCTGGACTCCGAGGTACCGAGTACCATCTATGCCTTCCTACACATTGGCAAGGGGGTTGTCTGCAGCGCTGCAGCCAGGTATACTGCACAGCTTTCTCCAGCAGCAATCTGCACCAGTGCAACTGGAGAGGACTGGGGCTGAAATTGCATTGCTGTAGGTGTGTAACAGGCTGAAAGGAGGAACACTCTCCCTCTAAGTAGGCAACTCTCCGGGGCATCCACCAAGAGCAGAAAAAAAGCAGTCTTCATACAGCTTTTAAGAACAAGACGTTCAGTAAAGCTACGTGTATGCTAAGCAAGTCCTATGCTCCCAATTTTTAGACCTGCTTCCACTTTTCCAGGTGAACCAGGCAAACCCAGCTACGGCAGGGATGGCCGCGATGGTCAACGAGGTCTCCCTGGGGTGGCCGGTCAGCCTGGTGTTCCTGGTCCTCCTGGCCCTCCCGGCCCTCCTGGGTACTGCGAGCCGTCGTCTTGCAGGATGGAGGCTGGACAGAGAGTTGATAAGAACGTGAAAGGGCCGTGAGTGGGCAACACAACTGCCACACAGTGTCGGCATCAATTTATTTCCTGCACAGACAGCTGAGAAAAAAATAAGGAACGAAGGAGAAACACAAACAAGGCGAAACCTTTCAACCAAGGTTTCAGTGAGGCATTTTTAACACAGTGGTTGTACATTCTTTCTAAAGGTGTCCTGAGCAACACAAGCTGGAACAATGGTGCTTACAGAAATACACAGGTGATGCCTTCTGGCTCTTTCTCTCTTTGGGGAGCAAAAAAGACATGTCTATTTTTATTTTTTTTTTTTTAAATAAAGAGTTTCTGTGATTTCTCTTCCTCCCCTACTTAATTAATTCCTATGTACGATGTGCAGTGAAATAGCGTCTTCAGCCGTCAAATAAAAAAAGAACAGTTTATTTACTTCAGTCGTAGCTATTCTTTTATGCTTATAAAATAAATTCCAGAGCACTCCTGTGCAAATTACATCACTTCACGCACAGTCATTTTGTGGCATGTAGGTGCTGTATGGGCTATACCAAGCCTCCACCAGCTCTTCCAGTCAATTGCAGAAACATGAGGCTGCTGTTATGAAAACCTGCTTCCCCCCAACCCCGCCACACAC